>VZTQ01015001.1:0-45731 GCA_013400755.1 Pelecanoides urinatrix | reverse complement strand
ATACATATATATACATATAATATTAATTAAAGATGTTTCTTTTTGCAAGCTGTCATTGAAGATGATAGATTTATTAATGAAAATTTTTCATAAAATTGCAGAGGTATTCCACCAGTTGCCTTTTATCTATTTGCATTGAATTTTAAGAATTCTGCCAGTTAAGAAACTCTGTTCTCATTTTGTTCAATTGCATACACAATATGGTATACATTCCACATTTCCAGATGCCTGCTGTCAATACAAGATGGTGATTCTTGTCTTCAGCTAATAAAAGGTTTATTTTCTAAAGTTGCCACCTTAGCTGAAATAACACAAGAAACAGATATAAAAAGCTTTCTTGGGGATGTGCAGTCCCCTTGTAACTCAAACAGCACAGACTCTAGTAAGGGTCAGGACAACTCTTTCTTTAATGATAGCAACAAAGGCTGACATTTCTTTTTCTTTTTTACCTCAGTCATGAGATTGCACCATTCGAAGGTCTCTTTGAAAAAGTTTTTTTTTGCTTTCTGTAGAATAATACCACATATTAATTGGTGATAACATGAATGTGTAAAGTTTAATGAAACACAGTGTTAAGGACCCAATATCATCTGTGGTCATCTGTACTCTGTGCGTATTCTCTAACTATGTAATTAACTTTCTGGGGGAAGCCATTGCATTATTATACGGTATAATACCATGATATTTTTTGCAACTATTACTGTCAAAGGAGGAGCACAATGCTGTCAAATTTAAGTGACTGTCTAGACTTACTAGGCTCAACTACTTCCATGTTAGAAAAAATTTACTCTTCAACCTCATTTCTAACGCTTGCTTACCTCTTTCCTAGATGCCAGGACTGTCATTCAAACATCATTTACGTAAGAGAGGTAGTTCCACATTTAGTAAAGTACAACCATTTTCCTATACATATTATCCCCAAGCAAGAGAGAGAAAGCGTTTAGTGAATCATTCACTGCAAAACTCATCCTGCAAAATCTATTTATAATTAGCGTTGTAGCCCTGTCAATCTTATGTTTTGATGTAGAAAGGCCAAAAGAACAAAAAAAGAGAAGGTTTAGATAGAACAAAACTGTTGCACAGACCAGATTAGCTGGCAAACCTGTCCCAGAGATATTTGTAATGCTTTCCTTTCTCTTCCCAAATGCAGCCCAGAAACAAGTGAGACAGGTCAGAGTGCCCACAGGCACAGTCTCTGCTTTAGTTACTCTTCATTAGATTTCAGTATTCAATGGATACCCAGCTGTAGAGTGAATAACATCTTACAGGTTCCTAGTTTAGGAGGCAATATGATGAATCCTATTGAGGCAGATCTTTCACTGCATTTTTTTCTATTTTCCCAGGAGAAAAGAATGGGTTAACTCTATAGTCCGCATGCAGGAAAAGAAAAACAGCTCTTTCCCCTCGATGTTCAGTTGAACGGAAGGAACATTCATTTTCTACTGTTTGTAGCATGAAGGAATAATCAAGTCATTTTTTACACCATCTTTACTAATAGGAAGACTATGTTTGTGGGTTTTTTTTCTTAGCTTCCAGAAAGATTTTATGCCTTAAAGAATGGCAGGAAGTAAAATCGCAAATAAGATTCTCCGGTTACATAGCAAAAATAAAATAGATATTTAGATCAGGAACACATATTGTTGGTTATAAGGTGAATATTTTTATATTGCAATAATATGGAGAGAGTCTAACCGGAATTGATAGCAATTTGTGCTAGGTTCTTAAGATATAAAGTGGCTGGCAGCGTTATGATCTTGGTCTATTAAATATCCCAAAGAGAAATTATTTCATAGATTACAAAAATTTTTTTTTATTATTTTAAATAATGCTACTTGACCATCTAGATTTATAATTTATTTTTACCTTCAAACAACATAATGTAGAAAAGACCCTGACCTGTCTCTTTAAATGGTCTTATCCAGACCAGTTGGCATTGTTTGTTGTGGTACTCATAAATTCATTTCACAGTATACCAATCAGTAAGAATATGGGCATGAAGGAGGAAGACTTGATAACAAGGCCTGGCCTCTGTGATTTCTGAACAATGTCGGAGTAGAGAAGGCAAAGAAACTGCATTGAGTGGAAGTGTAGAGAGTTTAAAAGGAATATAATTAGATAAGATTTAATCAAAGCACCACTCTGAATTACCAGTTAAAAAGTGACAGCAAGAAGACAGACAGAAGGTAACATTATTTCTGATGCTATCTGGTTTTTACATACTTGGTGCTTTTAATAGTTTTCTGCTAGTTAGAGACAGCTAACCATAACACAGTATTGTCCAATAGAAAAAATAATTAATGAATAAAAGCACATGGAGAAATGGAGAAATCTTTGAAAAAAGTAAGGCTGAGAATAACTTCATTTCTACACTGGCCTGGCACTCAGGAGATTATTTCTTCTTATGTTCCCTTGCTGTTCTTATACACTAGTGAAAGAGACCAAAGAGATCAAGGTAAAAGCTAAAATTATTCCTTTTTTTTCTTTTTTTTTCTTTTTACTTTCAATCAAAGGAGATTAGGGTGGTCAAAATAATGTGGCTCTACATGAACTACAGACTGAGAACTACAGGTATAAAGCATATGTCTATAATGCAGAACTAAACAATTTGGATTAGAAATGGTTTACTACAGTCCTTTCTCTGCAAGATTAATCACTTTTTGAAACATTTTTAAAGACAATTTCAAAATCGTATTTCATTCTTTTCTCTGATTTACAAAATGGATGATATTTGTTGCTGTGTTTACAACTTGCTTTAATGCCTTCTGTACAAAGAGTTCCATTATAAATGACCATGTCAAAATTAACCTCTAATACAATGACCTTCTTTTCCTGTTTGCAATTGTACAGGCCGTCTACCTTCTCAATCAAAATCCCATTTATGTTTGTGCAGCATCTCCGTGGCAACTACAAGAAAAGCTTGTTGGCAGCTTTTCCTTTTTTTTCTTGCTATCTTTTTAATGAAGAGCCCCAGTGTTTTAGAATTAACTAGAAGAATAAGCAGCCAACATAATGTGGCATTCTCTGATCATCCTGAGATACCCTGTACCTGTATTTCAGATATGGGGATTGAGGGGAAAATCAAACAAATAACTACAAAAAACCTGAAATCAGCAAATAATCTTCATCAAGAGTGCAGGAGCTGCAGATCTCCTCATCGCTGTGTTTTAGCCATTATCCTTAATAACTATATTATAAACTTAGAAATAAGGCTAACAACAGCAGTTTCTGGGGCTGTTCAGAAGAACATGTAAATTTGTGTAATGTATAATATTTCAATAAGTTCATTTTTTTCAGTAGATTCAATTCTGGACAAAATGGTATATAACTTAACATAGCAAATAATAGCTATCCTGTATTTCCAGTGCCCTGTTGGAAGAATCACTTATTTTCACTCTTCTTCTCCATGTGAAAAGTCATTAATTTTGCAGAGAACTGTTGGCATTTTCACAGCAGTGACTATTTTTCACTTGAGGAGAGTGGAAAAAAATCACTATATATTTTCTTTGTGTGGAAAGCATAAAAAATATGAAGCAGATCCAGTGGTTTCATTTTTCACAGAACCTGCAATAATGCGATTTTCACTGTTCTTCTCATAAATTGCTTTGGCCAACCTTACTGTAAAATAGTCATAAGACATTTCTAGTTTTTATATCTACACTGTGTAAAACAGTTAAACTATACTTTGAAAGAATATTCTTTTTTATACATAACTTTGTTTTAAAACCAAGATTCTTTATTGACACATTTCTCATATACATTGACAGTTAAAGCATTTTAAATGTGCTTTCCAAGTGTAACAGCATTAATACCTGTTTACCAAAAATATTGCTGGACTTTTAAGACATCAGTGATCAAATCAGAAACATCCAAAAAGTACATTACTATCAATATCTGGTCACACATACAAGCATTTCAAGAAAAAAAATACAGCTTCTCCTGTTCAAATATAAGTGATGCCTGCAAACATCAGCTTTGTCCAGTGAAAGTTTTATCAAAATTCTTGATCTTGCAACATTAATGTCAGTAGAAGCAATGACTTTAATAGTGCAGGAGCAGACCTTAAGTGCTTTCTGGGCTCACTGCCATTTTCTGAATACTAGTAGCTCTTGTCCTTGCAAGTTATGTTCCTAATATTCATTACAAAATGAATATCCAACTGTAGCAACTGATCTGCAGTGATTTCCTTTCTGGCCATGTTAGGTGAGAATAAGCTCTTCTATAGCTCCCTTAGTGAAAAGAGTTGATAGGAAAAACATTCTTCTTTTGAAATATTGAAATTCAAAACTGAAACAGTATACAGAATCGATATCCTTCTCTCTCAAATATTTATTCCGTGTGATATAGTTTTACCATCATTCTTTATACCGTACCTTACCATATTGAGTGTATTGAATCAAGCTCAAAAGGCAAGAATATCATGGCAGAGAGCTAAACATGTAACAAGAAGAAAGATTTCTGGCCTAAATTTATCTCCTCCCAAAACTCATTGAGAAACTGCTTCATGTTTTTTTTTCCATAATTACGAATCCTAGAGGGTAGAACAAAATGTCATGACAAGTACCTCATAGATACAGTCAACTTACCATTTCATCAGACACAGAGGTCTGTGTCTTACATTGGTAGCCATTTAGTTACAGTATTAATTTCAGAGTAACTTAACAGGTTGAAATTTGGGTCCATGCCACTGCAGCAGTGGAGGGCAGTGATTCACCTTTCTGTACTCCAGGAGGTGGACATCAGAAAGTGCTTGGATCAAACTTCCTAGTATGATACTTGATTTTGCAAATCTGTTTCCACTGGGGGAAAAAGAAAAAAAAAAAATCTACAGTAGTAACTGACTAAAGGATGGAAAGGGAGTAAAGTTGGATTAAGCCACCTTACCTACTGGTTTTGCAAAACATGAGCCAAGTGAAGAAAGCCTGTGCCACACTGGTGAAAGCTGGGGGATTTAGTTATTACTGAGGCTAGATAACATTACTGTTAGACCAAATTGGGAGTTTTACCTTTTTTCCCAAGACACCTTAGAAATTAGGGTTTTTGCAAGCAGTAACACAATTGAGAATGTGACTTAGTCTTCCAAGTTCCTGTGTGTGTATATATTATGATATAATTTTAACTGAATGATTAGCCAATTTTGCTGTAGGATATTATCACCTTCAGTGCATAAGAAAGAGACACCAGAAGCAAGCCAGTGGCATGAGCAACTCTAAATCCAGACCTCTTTTCCTTTACATCCTTAAATTTCCAAGCTAAATAGTTTTACCATAGACTTTTTGTGGTTTAAAAAAAAAAAAAAATCTAAATAGCTACTTATCTCATGTTTAGTTTTAAAAAATATGTATTTTGAAACACTTAAAATGATAATATATAGATAGATAATAGGTTTTTTCCTTGATCCATCTAGTCCAGTATTTCAAAAACTGTTACTAATGAGTAGAATTTATCTGATAGTCTATTTAATTGTCTCTATTTCATACATCAGTAAAACTCTACTCAACTGAAAAAGGTCATAACTTGAAAATGCAGTTCAAGACTATATATATCATCTTGTTTTCTTCCATAACAGCTAACTCAATTGCTTTTAATTACAGATAAAAAAATATTTTTTTGTGATTGTTTACAACAGGCCAACTGAAATAGAAAGCTGTTCAGCTCATTTCCCTTGATTGCCATGAAGTTGATGTAATTAGCAGAACTTTCAAAGCCTTTTATAATGTTTATATAGAGGATCTTTTCTCTGCATCTTTTGGTGGTTCAACTATTTTTGAATGCAGGGGATGCTACATGGTCTTCACTGTGCGATTATTGGTCTTAGTGGGCAGTCTTTTTTGTGTGTTGGGTAATTCATAAAATCTAGGTGTTGTCTTTAGAATGTTATTGCTTTCATCAAAACCTTGATTGAAAAGCTTTAGGTTTCTTTTCTGAACTGTATGGTTAGTTAACTGTTAACACTCGTGGTTGGCTATTTGTTTCATGGAAATATGTTGGCATTCTAGAAACCTATACAACTCAACTCACATACTCATGTTTCTTATATTCCTACCTTATTTCGTTGGTAAAATAATTGTACATTTCTTAACCCTGCTTACTTCAGGCAATTTGTTTCACTGAAAGGAATATCATCCTTCTGTGCTGGATTGTGCTATAAACACAGACTTTTCAGATGCCTTTTTCTGAAACTCAGAAACATAGCGAGCAGCACAAATATTTTGTCTATATTTGGTATGCAGAAGCATGAGCAGATCCAAAACAAAGCCATGGATATGATTAGTCCTCACTCCTCATCCCCTTCACCCTTTAACAAACAGTAAAAAGCATTCTTTACACTTGTGTTTAGGCTACAGTGGCAGAAACCCTACATCATAAATCTGGTGAGAACAGAGACAGGAAAAAGTGAGGTAATTTTTCTGTCCCTGTTCACCTGAACTCTACACCTATCTTAAGGCTTCAATGGAGAAGGTATAGAGTTGAAAAATTCTCTCAAACCCAGAATATTTTTGCAATACTAAAAATGTTTTCTGCTCTGAAGCTGAATCTAAGATCAGAACTGAAACAACTTGCAATCTGATAAAGCAGAGAAAAAGTCAATTTATAATAAATTAAAGGCTTAATTTTTATTTCAGCTTGTATTTAATTTTGCTAGTATAATTAAATTAAAATTCCAAAAAACATTTTGACTTGTCCTTCAAAAACAGAATCATTAATCTGCTAAATGTGAACAGGTTTCAAAAATTCTAAGACTTTTAACCTTCCTCACAAAAAAAGTAAGAAAATACCCTTCATGTCAACTGCTTCTCACAAAGTTTTCTTTTTTAAAATTGATTTCTTTTCTGAGGAGAAAAAATGTTGTCTTAAAAAATCCCTGACCAGCTCTACCACAGATTTTTGCTCCTTTCCACCTGTGATAATGGAAAAATAATTGTAATATAGCAGCTTTTACACGTCATCTAGTGATTCCTGTTGGAAAAAAAAGAGAACTTTCTGACTTCTGACATATGAAAAAATCCAGTGGTGGGACCAAGTTTTGTTGGAAATTTCTTTTACGATTGACTGCATGCTGGTTTACTATGGCATACCACAAGTTTAGGAGTGATGATGAGCTACAGCAACTTTTATTACTATTTAAAACTACCTTCCCTACATCCTTATGGGAAGATAAAAGTTTTGTGCTTACTGTTAATGGTGGGTACTCATCTGAATAATGACCCATTAATCAAACCAATACCTGGCCAAGGTCACAAGATACTGTAAACCAACAAGAAAATTTCAAAGCAAGCCTCAAACAAAAGAAATGACAAGATTTTTCACCCTTCTCCTATACTTACTGCATACTTAACTAAAAATGTAATGTTAAAGCTTTATCAAGACATCCCAGTTTGGCTGAGGTTGGTGCAGCCACTCAGGGCAGAATGTCATCAATAGTAAGGATGGCAAGAGAAACATCCAGGAAATCAATAGCCATAAAAATGAGATAGGCATTGTCCTCATTGAAGTACCCTAGGGAGGAGACTCACAAGTAAATGGACTGGAAAATATTCCCATATTTAGCCTACCTAATTTTATTTTCCATTTAAACTAATTGTGTATAAATAAAGTAGCTATTAAGACTAATTCTACTAAATCTACCCTAAATAGTCATCATTGATTTACATTATAGTATGGGTCGATGAGGAAAGGAAAAGTAGAAAGCATGGGTAATGCATAAAAAGAAACCAAGTCTTCTGGCATTCTTTCATAAAATTGTGCCAAAATGCACACTGTCAGCAAGGACTTTGTGTTTTAAATGCCATCTATATATTATAGTAAGTTTAGGTGTAGACTGGGATTATGGCTAGGCTCAAGAATCTTCAAAAAAATTTCTGGTCCTCATTTATGCAATACCAGAGTCACATGAAAAGAAAACATTGTGTATAGAGATTACTTGATGGGTAAATATCTAATTTCAGAATTTCAGTTCTATAGAAAAAAAACCATTAAAAATTACTTTCATTAGAAAACAATTAGAAACAGCAAAGAGAAAAATAGAAATTTCATGCTTAAGAAACAGTGTGAGAAAATGGGAGTTCCAGATTTTATACTCATAAGACAGAGTGACTAAGATGAAGAAATAAGCATGAAGTATACACCTTGCTACAAATATGATATATTTGTATATATACACACACGTATAGATGTTTATTTGTGTACACACCAGAATAGCTGGTAACTTTTCCGTAGTTAGAAATTGGTGTATACTTCATTATCTCTGCCAAGTACACGCAAATCAGTGTAAAAATGTTGCCTGCTCATTTCTGTCTTTGTCCTGTATCTTGAAAATTACTATCTTCCTTGGATAAGGGATATAAAAATTCTATGGACTTTTTAGGGAAATGGCTGTTGGGGGTAATAAAGGGTAGTACCTATTTTGGGATAAGGCTTAATTGACAAGAAAAGCTCAGATATTGTAAAAGGTTTTAGTTGAACTAACTGTGCAGGGAGGTCTTGCATAGTAAAGAGAAGCACCATTATTCCCTTCTGCACCACAAACACGCAGACCAGATTCTGAGCTCTTGCAAACTATTGAAGCTTCATTGATTTTGCCGAGATCATGCATGGGTAATGGTATTGTACTAGAACCTGAGAAAAAGTGGAGCTATAGCCCTCCTGCTTATTCTGGGGGCCAAAACCTTGACTGGTGTAAAACTGGATTCCCCTATGGCTGCTTTGTTTATGATGCTGCAACACAACTCCCTTACACAGCAACAGAAATCCACCCCTTCTGCTTGTAGTGCATTTCACAGCCTTTCCCCAGGTGCAGAGCTTACCCACTCTCTCTCCCTGGGCTAATCCATACTCTGAAGATCCAGAGCACTCGTGAGTGCCATGGCCCAAAGAATGAATACAGTCGGAACAACAAAGTTAGTTTAGATGACTTACAAGCACTGTGTTTTAGAGAGTTACAGGCACTGGAGTTAAAAAAAAAAAAAAAAAGATTATTTTACCATTCTGTTTAGTATCTTTTCTAAAAATGTTTGTCCTTTCACTGACATCTCTCATTTTAAATCACTCAAGGAATGCACAACAGCCATTTATTACAGTGGAGGGCTAGCTACTAGTGGTCTCATCCAATTAGAGCAAACTTAAAATACTGTTTCAGTCCTTCTGCTTCCTTCTACTCCCTCCTTCACCATCACTTCGGGTGGTAGTGACTTCTAATGCTTTTATACATATTGGGAGAGTTATAATAATATTTTGAAGCATTATGGAACAAGAAATCTCCCTACACTTCTGGTTTTGGCTAGGAGCCTCAATAGACACATTTTTGTGCTCATTTCACTAGAAACTGTCAGCATGCTTTCCTTACACCCGTTCTTAAAGATACTGGTTTCATGACATGATTCCTATGTTCTCACCACCTGAAAGTCCCCCTTTAGCCACCAAATGCAGATGAATATTTAAAATCCTGCTCCATTTTCAAGGGCTGAAAGAGATGTTAACTGTTAACCCTCGGCATCAAACATTAAGTCCTAAACAGGACCTGAACTTTCACAAGAAAGATGTAATTTTCTTCAGATCCTGCAGGCTAGGACTGCTACCTCTCTGCTAAACGCCAACCCTATGAAGACCAAGGTATCTCCTAGGAAAATTCCCCATATATAAAACATGTTTTAGACACATTTATGCTTGATTATGGGCTTACATATATGTAACAAATTAAGGTGCAACCTACCATTTTAAACTTGTGTCAAGTGTTCATTTTGTCCTTTGCCTATCAGTGCCAACAGATCTGAAGATTAATGGACTACATACATTTTGGGCAGATGAACTGGCAGACATACCCTCAATTTTGGGTTTTGCATGTAGCTATCCTTTGCAGGATGCCAAAAATTTTCTTTGGTTGGCTCTAATAACGAGGCTTTCACCATCTCGCTTTATAGCTGCTCCTCTAAAAGACTCCAGAAGTATTATTTGAAAAGGGATATGTATTTCACTTTTTTTGACCAGGGTTACGTAAATATTAACCTGATTAGTTAACAAATTTCATTTATCTGTTTCCTTTTTGTCACATTTTGGGTACATCAAAAGCAGTGAAATCAACTCTCCACAATGAACTTTTGCTTGTGAAAAGGTCCTACCCATGCACAGGTTGTGGAACATACTTAAGGATACAGAAGCTGTAGAAAAAAAAAGACCTGTAGAGATGATCAAAAATATCAAGAGGTGTAGGCAGCAGATCGGAGATAGAACAAAGCAAGCAAAACTCGGTTTGCAAGGTGAAAATGTACTTGACATTGATCTTCTGCCAAAACTTTGACATGACATGGGATCAGCAGCAAACAAGGTCATGAAGCAACTTGAAGTTTATTGACATGAATCTTAACCAGACAGGGACAACCTGTTTTATATGAACCATAACTGACTTTGAAAAATGCATGAATAAATAGCTCAGGAGGATGACATGGAACATCTAACCTTTTAATTGCTTATTAGAGTCTACCCCAGAGGTGGTCAAATGCCATTATCATCAGAAATTTCTGAGAAGTCCTTTTGTGATTTATTTTGGTGATCTTAGTCCAGACCTACTCGATACATTTTCATATCAGGAAAGTTAGTTACCAAATTATCAAACAAGCAAATATTTGCTCTGAATATTTATTCATTCCCAAAGAACTTCTACAGAGATTCATACTGTGCCTTCCACTGTTTGCCCTGCATATTAATAATCTTTATGATTGTTTGGATAAGACATAGCTGCGTGTGGAAACTGATGATACTGTAAACTATTGCCATGAAACAGCAGCCCTGTAAATCCTCTTTGAGACTTATAAGAAAAAAAAAAGAAAAAAAAAAAGGCAAGGGAAAAAAAAAAAGCATAATTTTTCTTTGAGTTCTATTTTGCAATTGCAAGTAACAGATTGACGATTATAAAGATCGCATATCCGCCTCCTAAATATCATCCCTCAAGCAGCACTTATTTGACTTCTGTATGTAAGTTTACATTAGTGGGACAAAAAGCTTCCAAGGTTGCATTCGTGTTACTAAACAAATGTCATTAATTAATGGGCATAAGGATTTCAAAAGGACTTAAGTCACCCAGACTTAAGAAGTCATTCAGACTTAAGAACACCAGTAACTTAGACAATCCCATGATCCAATATTAAGTTAACGTAAAATCATAATTAAACCAACATAAATGAATAAATATTTTTTTCCAAAGATTTGATAAATCATCTTCATCAAATAAAGACTCTCGTCCAGCTTCATAAAGGCCTATTTTCAAATGTGAATTCTGTGATTATGTCGTTGATGACAGGAAGGCAGACGATCAACCTGCTTACTAATTATTTTTATTTTTACAAAGTACTTATAGATTACAGTTCTGTGTTGTATGAAATTTGAAAGCATTATAAGTATTACCATGGTAAAAAAATAGATGTTCTCAGCCAATTAAATTTCTTCGTGCAAGAGAATTTAGTCTCAACAGCTCATTGTATAGAATTGAGAGATCACAGGAATGAATGCTGTTTTTCTGATACCCAAACACATTGCTACATTATTGATTTCTTTGACAACAAAGAAATCCTATGGTTTATAAGGTCACTTACAACACTTTGCTTTTTGCAGAGGTAACAATTTCCTTCCTTTTTGGAAGCATTTGTAAGATCCTAAAATATTACAGGAAATAATCTGCCTGTTACTTTTAAAAGCACGTGGTCTCACAGAAATTCTCAAAACAAGGTTGAGGGGGAAATGCAATGTCGCATATATTCTCTCCTTTGTCATTACCACAGCTTTAGATTTTCCTGCCCAAGGAAAGTTTCCTGCATTATTAGTACAGATAGCTGGAGGTTGTAGTTTGATTTGCTTTCTAATCCAGTTTTTAATTAAAAGAAAATCTTTTGAGGAGAGATCTTCTGTGTTTGTTTTCATCCTGGAGTTTAACATTTTGGAAAAGATCAGGAATCACATATGCTACCAGCTTTTTGTTCTTTTATAGGGAGTTTTTGTTGGCCTTGTGCACCAAAGAGTTTTGTCCCAGGAAAATATATAAAATACCGATTTTTAAGTTAATTTGTTGATGTGTATTTATTCACATAAAAATGGCTTTCTTCAGTTTTATACCTGAGCACCTCCAGCTTCAAGATGGAAGTTTCAAGATGACAATGTTCCTTTTTTCCACTCTCAATAATATCTATTCTAATCTAAAAATCTAGTAACTTCCCTTCCCACGATTCTCTTATCATTTTTTCTGTTACAGAGATCTTTGGCAAAAGAAATTAATTTGTTCTTTTGGGGTTTCGTTTGTTTGTTTGTTTGTTTGTTTGTTTGTTTTTAATGCATTACATTACTTCTGCTAGAGAGCTACTGAATCAAGTAAGGTACTACAGCAAGTGAACAGACACTTGTCCTTTTCCTAGTAGTGTATGCTCCACATTCCTGATTTAGCTGGGAAAATGTCTAGTTATGGCCTATTTATTGTGCAATATTTACACCCTTCCAGTGGGATCAGGGTGTCAGGAGCTAAAAAGAGAAGTAAAGTCTCAAGGAGCCAGCAGCTTTCATACCGAGCATTGAGAATATGGACAGTACATGTACAGGTCTGTTTCCTCACTGAGGAAACACTGAAGTGTATGTTAAGGGGAGAATCCCTGATGGCTGGCACTGCTGAAGCCTAGTTGAATGCAAAGAAAAATATTTTAGAACTAAAGCTGCTGGTAACAACACTGTACTCACTCACTCTAGAGAGACTTCATGCAGGTGAATGCATGAAGCAGTCCTCCAGTAGCAATAAAAGCATGAGGGAAATTGGTGCAGTGATCAGTGACCCTAACATGTCAGGTCTGCTACCTATTATTATATAAATATGCATTTCCTATTTTCCATGTTTTATTAACCTAATGTCAGCTGAAAAACACCAGCTAGCACTTTTGGCTATTTCAATGGAGGAGAGAATGCTCCTAAGATACGGATACAAATATGACAAGCTCTACAGATAATATGAATAAAAGATGTACTGGTTCCTGTTCTGGGGTGAAAGAATCTTTAAAGAAATATTTTTTTTCCTGTGAGGAAAACAGCTTTTCCTGAGCAGTAAAACGTTCAAAAGAATCCTGTCTTTTTGATTACTTACAGCATTTTGAAGGCACAGTTCCTTCCCTTGTTAATCTATGTGATTGACAAGGTCTACATTTGACTGCATTTTTACTTAATTAGACAGCTCTACTTTTCATTTTAAATAGTGCAACAAATCCATTGCCACGTAAGTATTTCAATGTTGTCACTAGACCTGTGCTGCAGCAATTTAAAACTTCAGAAAAATATGGAGGATTGAATCCCATTCTTCTGTTTAAAAAAGCCTGAGATTTAAAAACTGTCATAAAATTTAACCCTAGAAAGACACTGTTATACACGTAAGTTACTCTGGCAAAGACAGCAGAACAGTAGATCAGTAACCACATAGTTTGTTATAATTTAAAAGGAGTCTGGAGAATTAATAAAATAGTAGTGTCATCTTCTTAGTTCTCATTTCAGTGCTATATCCCGTGCCTAATCCCTGATGGGTTTACATGTTACTTCAGGAAATTACCATTGTAATGGGAGTATTGCCATTGCATTCATTCTAATGAATGGTATTAAGAAATTAACAAGTAGCACTTTTAGTACGCTTTTTCAATATCCAGGAATGTACATCCTTATACAAGCACCTTGACTCTGAAAAGCTAGACCTAAACTACTGCAAAAAACCCCCAGACTTCTGCTTGATACTCAGGTTGTGATTGGTTCATTTCTTGGATGCCTTTTATGATGAAGGCCAATATAGGACAAACCAGAACAAAAATAAATGCATAATTCATTATGTGTCATAGGATGGGGTGAATTGCTCTCGCAGATATTGCTCTCTTGCTATTAGCTATGTAAGGATTCTATCCAACTAGCATAGACCAGGCACCTAACTCAGCCTGCTCAGTTCTGGTGCTCTCATGTAGTAGTTTAAACATGTATTCATCCCCCTCCTTCCACAAACACAAAAGTCATGCCCAGCACCATAGCTGCATGCTATGAAATCTGCTGCTCCTTTAGCCTCTCTTTCGGAGTTGTCTTGGCTTCTGCCACATGCTGCAGAATGTGCCCCTCCGCATGCTGCACTCACCTGCTGAAGAATCTTTTTTATGCCATATGTTGAATACTCTTCCCTTTTCAAAGTGGCAAATAATTTTTCAACCTCTGCAAGCTTCAGTCTGGACTGGGGGACTTTAACCCCATTGCAAATTCTCATTGCTTTGTCATGGGTTAATCAAAAAATAAATAATATTTTGTTGCAGATCTCAGTCATAAACTACACCTTCATCAGCCATATAAATTGTGATACTAGTTCTTCAGTCTTGCTTTAATCACAGAACATCTTCTGTTTCCACCATCTTTTGGTAATCTGGCAGTTTAAACACATCTCTGGGGATGATATTCATGTTTCAGTCTCCCATATCTGCTGCTTGACTTTAAAGAAAAGCTAGCAAGACATTGTATCTCCTAACCTACTTTAGTATCTCCTAACATGCTACCCTCAGTTGCCTACTTGCTTGCTTACACTGTGTCCTGCTGGCCTGAAGTCTCAGCTCTGATGGGACATTTAACCGCACTTTTCTTCCACTTTGGTATTTATTTTCTCAGTCAGTTTTATTCCTTCCTTATATTTCTCAGATATTCCTCAGAAGCAGGGAGCCTGGCAAAGGGGTAGTCCACCCGTGACTGGACCTGTGTAGTACTGAGCAGCTCTGAGACACCTTCTCTGATGTACCAGATACTGCTCAAAGAAGGGTTTAATCACCTAATCTGGGGTCACGGCCACATGTTGTATCTCAGCAGACACAGGCAAGCTCTGCCGGTATCCTGAGCAGATGCAACCTTGTCCTGCCCGAGCTGCCGGCTGGCTGGCACTGCTAGCAGAGCACTGCGCCCGCCTTACGAGATGAGGCTCAGCACTAAGGTAACATAGGCACACAGCTTTCTGCTGTCCCAGAGTACCAGCATAGCTCTGCACAGAGCAGAAAACAGTGTAGACATAACCATGAACCTGGACTAAATTCAGAGGTGGAATAACCCTTAAAACTGTCCTTGCAGTGTGTGGGATGGCCACACTGAACCCCTCCTCTTCCCTTCCCAAACCCTTCCACATCTCCAAGCAGCAGCTTCCCTCACTACCTTTTTCAGTCCGTGCAGTGCAGATCACTTTCACGACAGCATTTGCTCACCCCTAATTCAACATGCTCTATTTATTCTTTGGACAGCAAGCTACTGTGGCAAGACTATATTTCTTAATTCTGTACAGAATGGGGATTTTAATGATGGGGAACAAAATCGACCCCTAAAGAGCTGTTAGCCATAATGTTCTTTTGGAAGTGGTTATTTGTCATTCACAGTAACAGGTCTACACAATTAGCATGTGATCATCATGCATTTAAAAATAAAGACAAGGGGGAGGGGACACCCTCACCCTGATGGAAATTGGTCCCACTTTGTAGAGTTTATTGTTGTCTTGATTGCAGAGAGGTTACAGGCTGCAGCAAAGCTCTCGATGAATAACCCTTATTATGTATTACATGACACATGATTTATGCTTAATATGGCACCTTATGATCTGTATTTCCACCATCCTTTCAGAATGCTTTTGTGACTTAGCTCAGCTTGTCCTCTCTTTAACCTTTGTATTCAAAACATATTTACAAATATGCATATTTTACACATTCATATGGCATTCTGCCCCTTTGCCTACTGACTCCACCTTCAAACAATGCTGGAAGCCCCACAGGTTTTAATGCATTCCTGCTTTTAGTTTTTCATTCACAATGGACCAAGGACCAAGATGAAAAAACAAGAAGCATTGTTCTTCATGAATTGCACTCTTATAAAAGCTGAGGAAAAAGGCAAATGGAACAAACCCATTGCCATTACAGTTTAAAGTAAAATAATCTCCACTAGTCCTCCCATAAATGTAGTGGGAGGAAAGGCTAATGCATATTAAAACAGAATGCTTCCTGCAGACAGGATCATTTAGTAGCACTGATGAACCAAAGGAGATATAGTAATGTAGGAACCATTCCTTCAGCTATAGATGTTTACGTATGCTGTGCAATAGGAATGCAATTTGGGGAAAGCCAACGAAAACAGAATATGACTTTTACATGGAAGATTGTGTTCACTTGAAGAAGATTTTTTTTACAAGTTAACTTGAAATGTTTCTTAGCTTTCTAAATCACCTAATTGCTTTGTGTCTTTCTAAATCCTTTTGTAAGACACTTGGAATTAGATTGATGGAAAGTGCTATAGACAAGCCAGGTATTGCTATTAGAAGTAGTAGTTTTGCAGCATTGAGTCGATGATCTCTTTTTTTTCCCCTGAATGTCTCCCAAAGAACACTATACTATTATCATCTTGATACGTTTGCAGTGTTGTGCCCAGAATTGCCTTGGGTAAGATAACCAAGTACGGTAAATATATATGCAAGTTTCTCTGCAAAGCCCACTTTCTTTTAAGCCTATTTCTGCCTTAATGGGATTCATTGCTTCCCTAAGCAGCCCTTGTAATTTTCAGCAAGGTCCTTTAACTCATTTAATGTGCAACATTTGTTCATGCCTAATTTGTCTGAGCCAGGCCATGTTTGTGTTTTCCTTGAGTTGCAGAAAGGTTGATTGTGAGGGTGGAACTGCCTGCCTCCAGTGAATATATTTCTTTCCGAATTACAGTAATTACCGCAGGTTTCATTTGGTTGGTGCTCTCCTCTGTGCCCCTCCTTGACAAGGTTAACAAGCAGAAGGTAACTGAACATCAAGAGATAAGTGCCTAATCACACGGGCAATTGTTGACAGTACCATTTCTCTGGAGATGGTGATAACGTTCTGTACTGGATTCTTCAGCAAAGGCACGTAGGAATTGAGTTTGCAACCCTAAGGATAGCAATTGTAGATGTCAATAGACCTGCAGTACCCCCAGCTTGTATCCCTAAGAATATGCTGCCTCTGCTAAAGACAGACATTAGAGAAAATCAGAGATTTTTTTTTTCCCCAATCCCTCCTCTGTTTTTTTTTTTCATTTTTTTATCATAGTTAACTTTTAATGAAAGGTAATACATTCAATTAAAATATTCGTACTTATAACATCAGAATAGAATCTTCCTTGCCTCCCTTTTTGACTCTGCAAGTATGTATCTGTGTACATATATATATACACATGTGTGTATTTAAAATATAGTCACCAGGAATATATACATAATTATGTCTACATATATACCTATATGATATCTTTCTCTCCCTCCCTCTCTCTCTGTATACGTATCTATCTAATTTTGCCTTAAGAAATGCAGAACTGCATTATAAATCTGATTTGCCCTGGTAAACTTGGTTTACTTGTAAAGCACTTACAGTCATCACTGGCCATCTCAAGCTGCATTTGGTGACCTCAAATTCTTAAATGTAAAATTATGAAGGAAAATCTACCTTTCAGTTATTTTCTCCTGGTGACAACTGCATAATAAAAGAACAAATATTTTAACTTTAGCATAATTTCTCTTTGAAGTTCTTCCCTTTTAAAATTTCTCTTACAATTTCTTATATCACCAGGCCATCCAGTGCTTAATGAACTGTAAGACCTAATATCAAAAATGCATTTTCTAAGGAGACGAGATTCATTTTTAAGATTTTATAAACATCAGGTATCTCAGAAGACTCTCATAATCAGCTCAATGATTCAAACTAACCAGTTCTGTCTAACTCTTATCACCCAGAACATTTATAATGGCTGCATTTACCCTATTTTTTCCAGTGATTAGGTCACCTCTTAGTCACAACCATAATAAGTTAAGTCAGATTTTTAGAAATTATTCATATTAAGACATGTGTACAGTTTCTGCAGCTGTGTGACTGAATGTTTCTCATAGATGATTGATATGGTAGAAGTTCTCAGACATGTAAATGGCATATTTATAATTCTCCTATTATGAAATTAAAGATCACAGCAGTTTATAAATAACTGATAAACTGGTTTCCAATCTGATCTGCAGAAGCAGGAACATCTGATGCCCTTAAAACATTGAAAGCACTGAAAGCAAAAAGGTGTGGTGTAATGATTGTATGAAGAGCGCCACGAAAACAGTGGCTAACAGGTCACTGTTTGAACAGTGTGTAACTTCACTGAGGATGAACACCAATCAGTAGCAAGCGATGTTAATTAACTCACTTGGGAGGAACAGACATTTAAACCATTTGCCTGGGACATTTAAGGTAGACTCCAGTCAAAGGACCAAAGATAATAGCTAAAGCTCCTTTTCGCATTCTGTGAAATGAGGCCAACACAACCAGGAAGGCAATTCAGAGAAACTAAAGACGCCTAATTTATATGCCTGAAGCAGACAGTTGTGAATATCCCCTGTGGTGAGTAACAAGAATGTGTCAATGCTATTCCACGGTAAAAGGATTGTTAACTGCAGAGCTGCAATGTAAAGAAAAAATAACTTCATAAAAATATTCCCTACTGAAAAATGGAAAATTACTTTTTTCTGTCAACAGGTAAATAGTACTTTCTTGATAATGCAGTACGTACACTGGAACAAACTAACATAGTGTACAGTTCACTCAAGTTCATAAACTTCAAAGCAAAACTTATCCTCTTTCTTTTAAAACTCAAAAAACCCCCACCCAACACCCCCCCAAAAAACCGCAAGCGTGTCTGTGTTTTGATAAATAGACAAAATTAGAGTAAAGCAACAACTTGTGGAGCATGTGCTGTAAAAAAAGAACAAATTCTTCAACAGCAACAACCTTTATACATGGAAACAGAAGAGTGTATTCTTGTGGGAGGTGAGAACATTTTATTTTAAATGACAATATTCTGTTTAAAATCATTACTTGAGAACCCAGAGGGTGGGAGAGAGCAGTCCTAATGAGATGTCATGCTGGCTGTAGATCACTGAGCCACATTCTCTTGGAGTCAGACTCCCATTTTCCAGTGAGCATTTTTACTGCCAAAAATACATCTACAATTGTATCAATATGTATTTTCTCCCCCATCGTTTGGCTGAAGACAGTCCTCTTCAGATGATACAGTATTACTGACACAGAGAAGGCTCTTCAAGTCGTGGGGCTGCTGCTATATACATGTAGATCACTATTCAGAGCTACACATGCTGCCAAGCTCATTTCACTCCAGGTGAAGAAAGAAGAATACTTCTCGGATTTTATCACAAACTTAAATGGGTTTTCTTTTTTGTAAGAGGACAGGTTTGGTATTATGTTCTTCTTATAAATATATATATACTTAAACCCCATCTAGAGCTTTGTACAGCATCCCATAACATCCCTAAGAAAAGGTCCTGAGTATATGGGCTACAAAAAATTGAGAGCAACTGATGCTTTTTAGCTTTGCTTTGAGGCCAGTCAAATTGGGTACTGCGAAAGATTCAGCTGGTTGAAATACACAGAAAATGAGAATGTTTCCTGGCACTACTAAATAATATATTACTTCTCTCCATGCTACTGTGTGATTCTCTTTAACGAGTATTTTACTGACAGTATTAGGGAAACCTTGATGGCATTCTCACTTCATTTCAGCCTAAACTCCAGTTGTGTTTCATTTTATCAGGAACTGGTTGAACATTCACTTTCAGCATGCAATGACCTACCTTTCAGTGCATCAAAAAATCTCTGAGTTTTTCTGGACTATCTGTCCTGCATCTTGCAAAATAATGAGCTGTTTCATTCACACTATTTCCATGTGGTTTTACTCCTACCTTTACAAGTGTACCCCTTGGAAGAGGAACATTAGATAAAGCAGGCAGTTTCCTATGAAAAAGACACTACCCACGTGTTGTTTACCTTGTAACTGAATAGTCAAATCAATAGATCTACCTATCCTTCCCCGCTTTTCCCTTCCCCCACCTCTGCCTTGCCTACTATCTTTGCACAGAATTTAAGGTCTAGTTCATTTTATTTCAAACCTCTCTGTATTTGTGCCTAAGAAGATGCAGAGGTGTGTAATACCACTTCATGGTCCCTCAGAGAAAGCCATAGGGCTTGACCCCCTCAAGTTACCTATCCCCAAACACAGCACTGCATACCTTCAAGTGTTTATTCTGTGAGAGGACAACTGTGAGTGCTGCACACTAGCCATCCTCTATGTCTGGAGTGATTTCATCAACCAGAGCAGGAAGATACTATCTTCTGATGGGGTCTGGGGTCAAGGATTTTTATGCACTCAAACACATTTAGAGAGAGATGCAGAGGCATTGCAGCAGCAGACTCAGCAGCCAAGCCCAAGTGACCCATTAAGTGTAAAAGGGTTTTTGCCTGAAGAGTTCAGGGTCTCAGTGGGGGAACTGTTGAGCAGTTGCATGTAGCAGGTGGCCTCTCTTGTTTTTAGCGAGCATCCTAAAAAATGGTAGGGGGGAAAAGCCCATTTAAACACCTGAAATACAATAACGGTCCTATGTGTGGAGGAAATCTATGTGCATATGCTACTGTCTGTTTTTATTACCTGCAGAAACATGCCCCACTAGAGACACAATACAGGAGCAGAACATAGTCATCTTTCCTATAAAGCATCTCTTCCTTTCTAAGTCTGCACATTTTGTCTGATCTATTAGATAGCCAGTAGGTAAAGAAGAGCTTTATAGGCAGTGGAGGTTTCTTTCTCTCTCTTTTTCTGGCTATGTATGTGTTCTGGAAGTGCAGAGCTAGCTCTATTGAATAACTCTGTCTAATAACAGTTCTTAAAAGAATGGGAAAGAATCCACTTAAAAATGAATCTGTTTAAAACTGCAAACACTAGACTTTAAGAATGCAGAGTTGCTGCTGGTATTAACACAAGTACCGTCTGAGTCCTCAAGATCCTTTTATAGGCGTAGTGCTATATCAGCAGTAAAATTACATGCATTTCAGTAAATATGCATAGCACATACTGGTGGAATGGAAATGATATGTGCAGGCAGATGCAGAAAAACACGTATATGTGTACAAGCACATAAAATACTCAGAAATAAGACTTCTGAGAAATTCATTGCATCTTCACTGGGCAATTTTGCTGTCCTAAAGAAAACCCAAGTGCAAGTGGCAATCTCTAAACGGTAGATTGATCAGCTGCAAACATGGTCACAGCAGCTCTAGCATCATGGCATCATAGACCAGCCAGGGAAAGCAGAGGATCTCAGCAGCTTCTATCCTCTCGGAGCCACCTTCCTCCTCAGTGTTAGTAACACTGAGGTCCCTGGTCTCAGGCCAATACAGACGGACTTCCCTGTAGGCTTGCTGCTTTCTGCCCAATAAAATCATGGACTAAAAAGGCCTTATCTTTACTGAAGTAGAAGTGATATGTTGTTAGTTTCTTTGTTTTAACAGAGCATTACAAATCTGAGAAATAATTACAGCTTGCTTTTCCATGAAACAACCAAGTAGTCTTAGAGCTGTAGTTACCTGTGGTGAAGCTGTAAGAGTCTCTACCATATTTTCACAAAAGGACTTAGTTTGTGTGTCTTATCTCATTATAAAAATTCACCTTTTTTGCTGGTGAAGAGGTAGCCAAAGTTCTAGTTAAGTGGTTGCAAGTCCAGAAGACACAGAAGCCATTAGGTACATTATTCACAAATTAGGGGGAAATAAGGGCGAGGTGATGGGGGAATGGAGCTTCACATACAACTTATTTAGACTTTTGCTGTCTGCCATAGTCTAAGTCATCTAAAAGAGCCCCAAGACTAGCCTGATTCAGTGTATTCAGTGTTACCTCTCTTCCCATACTGGGAAAAATGCGAGTAGTTTCCCCAACAAACCATAACCAAATGAACTGATGTTATTATCGTCCATCTTCTCTGAGCACAATAGATTTTTAATGAGGAATACGTGATCCTAGCTCAGAGCCTATGGCTCCCACTTGCCTTCCTTCCTCTTCCTAAGTTACATGAGACGGTTTCAAGGATGCAAAACAAGCTGTAGTCACTGTTCTGCACTGACTCTAGTATGTCCCCAATGTAAATCTGAAAAGTTTGGATTGTTCTTGGGGAACAAGCCAACAGTGCTTTCAATTCTGTTACATGCTATGCAAATAGCTCCTTCTGGTCTTGAAGTGGCAGGCCAGTCTGTCTTTGTTTATTATCAGGTATCTTTACTAGGTAAATCTGGCTTACACTTCATTACTGTTTGCTGTCCTTTCTGCTGCTGTTTACCCTCACATTTGAAAGGAACCTGACAACTAAAAAGTTGGATTTGTAAATGGATTAACACTGTGTCCCACAAAGATAACTGAAGAAATCAATGACAGTTGGACCTCCCCCTGAGAGCTATATCATATGCTTCATAAGGGATGCTTTACAAGATTTATTTGTGCATCATCTATAATAACTACGCTCTGCTGGTTATTTCTTCCTGCACTGATATGAGGTGTAGCATTTCACACATGTAGAATTTTTGATTTTTAAATTAAATCATAAAAAAAAAAAGAACAAGTCACTTAAATTTCTTGTATTTGAAGATTAAGTGAACTTCTGTACATTTTAAACAATAAATTAAGTAACCTGAGAATTGTAAAATGTGTCCTTGTTTTTTGGAGGCAATACCAAATGGCAGACTGTGAAAGTGTCATTATAACTTTGAGGAAGTTTTCATTTTATTGCTTTCTCATCATACATGACAATGGGAAATAAATCTGGCAGGAAGACTATTTCAGGACTCTCATAAGCACCAGCAATGATTGTTTGGAGTCAGTTTTAATGAGTTCAGATGTGTTATCTTCATTGAACATTTTTCCTTATCTGGTAGATTTCACCTAAGAGTCTGTGTTTTGTGAAACAATTAAAATACACGCACATCAGTGGTGAAAACAGCAGTGTAGTAATGGACTTCAAATATAATTTGTAATAATTCATTGGCTGTTCAAAAGGACAATATTTTAAGGGCTTCTTCAGACATTTAAACAACCACATCTGTAGCCCTCCCTTCCTTCTGCTCAGGAGCAGAAGTAGAAAGATCAGATGAACACCAGCACCAGTGGAGAACTGCTAGCTCAAACTAACTAGTAAATAACAAGTGTTATGTGGCGAGGCAGTTGAAATCACTGCCGTTGCATGGCCTGGGATATTTATCATACTACTCGGAGCAAAGGATGAGTTAAATCTTTGGTCACCAAGCCAATTCTTCCTGTTTCCTTGCACCTTGTAATTGTTTTCCATGTTCAGCATAAACATATGCATAGATTCTGCATATATGTTTCTGTGTGGATGTTTTAGAATGAAAAATTCTGATTTAAAGGTGTTTGAAGAGGCAGGTTTGCATGTAGATCTGATTGTCCCTACAAAAGACAAATTTGATGATGGTTTAAGGCCACACATGCAACTGCAGCAGAAGCTACAGGCTGTCACAAAGCTTAATAATTTGCTTCCGAAGCTCAAAATTACCATTCTGACCTTATTTAATCTAATGTGAAACACAGTAGCATGTATATACTTAAATGATTGGGCTTTCGGGAAGAAAATTAATTCAAAATACTGTTCAGCAGCTACAGTTTGCCCCCAGAGCAGGGGTATGGGAGAGAATGAATCAAATTGAACCTCTGGATAAAGAACTTCTTATTCAGACTTTGTTCTTTATTTGATTATTGGTGATATTACTATGAATCTAATGTTTGGGCTATGTTAGTGTTTGTAGTCAAACTCAATAGTTTGGCTAATGGTCAGAATCCAAAGATGTATACACATAAAAAAAAAAATTAGGCTGTGCCGCAAAGACATATAATAGTGCCTCTTCTGTAAGAAAAAAAATCACGACATAGTGCAAAATTGTCCTCCTTTCCTGTCCCTCCTGCTTGTACAGAAAATAAAGGAAAAATCACATTTAACATTATCTTTTTATAAATTGATTTTTGCCTCATGCTAGTGAAATCTCGTTCAGAAGCTAACTGTAGTGGTAGGAAGCTGTTGCTCCTTTACATCCTCAGTTACGTAGCTGTGGGATGAGGCCAGAAAGGAAAAAAGTGAATCCTTTTGGAGATAATTCTCTAAAAATCTCTGGGATTTTTTTTTTTTGTCATGAGTGTCTGATGGAGTTAGCAATGTTTTTGTCTTTCCCATGTTGTCTCTTAACAGTTTTCAGTGCATTGATGCATAACTTCATCTTTTGGCAATGGTCTTTCTCATGGAAGAAAAATTCTCATTTATGCTCTTTTATACTGTCTTATTATATAGACTTATTTTTAACCACTTAACTTAGGGGTTTTTTCAGTTTCCTTTTCCGTATGATTGAAGTAATATCTGTTTTCCATGCACAATAAGCAATTTTAAGGCCTATGTGCAGAAATATTTCTATTATTACAAATACTAATTATTAGTAAATGATTCTAAGTCTCTCTCTCCCCCTGCTAGTAGATGGGCACGAGTATGATACGTGTACTAATAATACACAAAATCTGAAGGAAGGCAGCTTCTTGTCTTGATCCAATGGATTTAATTGTCAATCATTAGTAAATAGGATACTGCAGTAATTTTCACTAATTTTTACTCAGGGTAGCAGTTTAGAGAGCATAGAATTGTATTTGTTATCTCATTTTTGTGATTATTCTGCCAGAGGCTTTAGATCCAAATTTTCTAAACTTGGCAGCTATCTGTATCTATTCAACAAATTGCTAGTCCATGTCACTTTTCAGGACATCCATTGCATATCTTTTCTTAATCCCAAAATGCCACAGATGACACTTTTTTTTTTTTTAAATAATGCATAGAAAAAAAAATGTGCACATTCCAAATGATAACAGGATTGAGCAAAGATTGCTTTCAAAATTTACCTCCAAGTTTACTTGTATGTCTACAAATTTGAGGCACTCTTTCACACAGCAATGAATGATCTTGACAAAAGTACTCTCACTTATAGCTTACTGCTCTCTTAAAGAGTATTAATTGAATTTCCATTGGGAATTTTGTCTTGGGAATTATCCCTGTATTTATAACTATATCATGGTTCTAGTTGTCGTGTTGAAGAAAAACTGCATTATACTAATGAAACAATCACTTCAATATGGACCGAGCGTCCACCTGGATGCTCACAAGTCTATGGGGCCAGAAGGGATCCACCCGAGGGTACTGAGGGAGCTGGCAGAGGAGCTTGCCAAGCCACTCTCCATCATTTATCAGCAGTCCTGGTTAACAGGGGAGGTCCTGGACAGCTGGAGGCTTGCCAATGTGACGCCCATCTACAAGAAGGGCCGGAAGGAGGATCCGGGGAACTACAGGACGGTCAGCCTGACTTTAGTGCCGGGAAAGATTATGGAAAGGTTCATCTTGAGGGCGCTCACAAGCCACATCTGGGACAACCAGAGCATCAGTCCCAGCCAGCATGGGTTCATGGAAGGCAGGTCCTGCTTGACCAACAAGATCTCCTTCTATGACCAGGTGACCTGCCTAGTTGATGAGGGAAGGGCTGTGGATNAAGAAGGACATGGAGGTGCTAGAGCATGTCTAGAGAAGGGCAACAAAGCTGGTGAAGGGCCTGGAGAACAAACATTACGAGGAGTGGCTGAGGGAACTGGGACTGTTTAGTCTGGAGAAGAGGAGGCTGAGGGGAGACCTCATCGCGCTCTACAACTACCTGAAAGGGGTTGTAGTGAGGTCGGTGTTGGTCTCTTCTGCCAAGTGACTAGCGATAGGACAAGAGAAAATGGCCTCAAGTTACATCAAAGGAGGTTTAGATTGGACATTAGGAAAAATTTCTTTACTGAAAGAGTGGTCAAGCCTTGGAACAGGCTGCCCAGGTATTTAAAAGACGTGTAGATGAGACGCTTCGGGACATGGTTTAGTGGGCATGGTGGTGTTGAGTTGACGGTTGGACTTGATGATCTTAGAGGTCTTTTCCGACCTTAATGATTCTATGATTCTATGAATATAATAATGGGGCATAGATTATCATGCTACTTCCCCCAGATGTTAGTATACTGTTTATTATCACTGGCTAGGGAATCATCAGCAAAGTAACTGTTACTTTGAGACAGTACGTTAATATTCATTGTGACGTATTTCACTGTACTGAACCTTAAACCTCAAGGTTCAGTGCTGTATCTGTCACTTTTTTTATATACGCTGTACATAGTCCTTGAACTAAATTATGCAGAGCTGTAAAGTCTGCTTACCCTGCCTTTCTGTCCGTACTACAGCTCCTACTTTGCCAACGTGCTTGCAGAGCATGAATAACTGTGTGACCTCTCAAAAGTTTACCAGCTGAGCTGGAGAGTAGGTGAGGTTGTAGCCGCTCAACTTGACTCTCAAGGACACTCTTCCACATAGTTTCTACCTTTAGAGCTTTGACTTGTTGAACTGAATGGTGCAGTTTTGCCCTTAGTCCCTGATTCATATCCTGCTGGCCTCAGCGACAGCAGGAGTAGTACCATACTCAGCATATAGCCTCGCTGCCACAGGGTACTCCAGCACACAGGGTGCTCCACATGCAGGCTGAAAGGAGAATAAAGCTCTGGTAGTGGCTAAAAAGGGGAGGTTATGTTTTTTGTTTCTAGGACCTTTTCTGGCCATGCCATGCCACTGATCCTTATTCCAACAGTTGACCCTTCAATGGTCTTGATGTTGTCCTTTCTGTATGTTTGATTTTTCTCTTCTCTGCAAAAACAATATTTCCAAGTTGTGATCATTATTCATACCTTGGAACCTGACCATTCAGTTCATGCTGTAGAAAAATGTCTCTGTGCTGAATTGCCTGATAGAACCACTCTGATTTATTGTTCATCTCAAATAAACCAAGCATATTCTGCCTGTCTTGGCTTCTTTCTTTGTCTTTCTCTTGTCACTTGCTTCCAATCAAGCATGGAATTGATTTCTTTTTGGATCTTTCTTCTTGCATATAAAGCTGTATCTGACCTATTCCATGAGCATGTTGTGTTTACTGCCTTTATATAAAACTCTGCATGTCAGCCTGAGATTGAATTGTATTGGTTTGATAAGCATTGCTATATCTACCATCTGATTTCAGAGTGACATACCACTGTACCTCAGAATATTCTGCAAGGAGATATATGTGATGTTTGGATCTTTTGATCCTTCTCTGAAAAAAAGGGAAGTGATAACATATTTTACTGAAGATTCTTCTGCTTGCTTAATATCATTCAGTTTAATTTACTTTTAAAACAGCACCCAGCATTTTGCATATCAAGTATAAAAAATAACATCAAATAAAGCAGCAATGATATTTCAAAAACTGCTTAGAAGTTCCCCAAGAGTTATGTTGTCACTGCCATTGCTCAGCTGTACAAAAAGCAAGATTCGGCTTGTGTGTCGAAAGAGGGGAAAAGCAAAAACTGCTTACCCAGTTCTCAGAGATTAAGTAAATGGGAGGTAGAAAATGGGCAAAGATACTAGACCAGATACTATAGCCCTGCTCTTTCTTTCTCTGGAACGGAGCCAGCTGCTTCACTAAAAGGGATAGTAATGAAGAGAAAGAGAGCATGAGGTACATTCTGATATTTTTTGTCCACCTCCTAGGGTACAGGAACTGGGCTTCATCCTTTTGATCACCTTACAGAAGAAAAAGAATCCAGAAAAGGTTGTTTAAAGATTCCTGTTAATCCCAGTTAGAGAGATATGACATTCTAAGTCAGGCTTAATTGTACAAATTGTGTTATGAAAATTGAAGTAACCCCAGAGCACCGAGAACATAAGCACATAAAGCACCTGTGGGGATGGCTGTGATGCAGGAAAATATCATGCAAAACTTTTAATTATTCAAGGAGTGACTCTTTCAAAAGGTTATATATATAGCCTTTCAATAAAACTTTCAACTTTCAATAAGACATCTGTAATTTAGCTCCAATTAACAGTTAAAATGTTGAGTTGTTACTTATCAACAAACATAGTGCATAGCTATACACAACGAGTATTTTCATAGCCACCTGAACTCGGCTCAAATGAAATAAATTATTTTTAAAGAGAATGAGAGTTTCCCAAGTGGGAAAAAAAAAAAAAAAAAGGAGAAAAGCACCATTTTTCCACTCTATGACAATTAAAAGAACAACGTTATGAATATCAGAGGACTGTGGGTACTCAGTGGAAAAGGTAACAAATTAGGTAAAAGGACTCTAAGTAAAGATGAATTGCCAGGATGACCTCTACGCACCACTCAGGCATATTCACAGTATGGTGTCATATCCGCCATTCTCATTACCTTTGTTTTTTCATGATCATCCAGTTATATTTCAGGATTTAAATGGCAGGTTCAACTGCCAATCAAGAGGCAGAGGTTAATAGATACTGAAATGTTAGAAAATATGGGAATTGTATGTTAAAAAGCTAACTAGTCTTCAGAGAGAGAACAGAGCTGGAGCCAGGAAAATGGAATTATGTTTAATCAGCAAAAGAATAACTAAATTAACACTACTTGGTAAAAACATTTCTAATTGTTAAAGTCAGAGATTAAAAGGAGAACTGAATATAAAATCTTCTATAGCTATATCTTACAAGTCAGTGTTAAAATCAAAATGGCATTATGGAATAAAAAAGAAAAACTAGGCAGATGGTGATCGTCCAATCAAGGGAAAAATGGAACAGGTAAGGTAATGCAAATAGAGGAAGCATAAATTATTGCAGAATTATGGATCTATCAATTTATAAAGGACAAAGCACAGCAGAATAAAGTAAGGATAATAAAGGAGTAAGAATGAAGGAAACTACTGCACATGAACAGACCTGTGTTAGCTGGTTTAACATGTCGAAGAGTATGTGAATTAATTCAAAAAATAAGAAGCAGAAAAAAAACTTTCTTTTTCACAGAACACAGGAAAGCATGTTTAGGAAAAATTCTTGTAAAGATAAGAAAGGCAAATAAATTACAAAAAAGACTGATCAAAGAGCACTTTAACTGATGTCTTATAGATGTCAATTTAAATTAAGGAATTGTAAAATAGGATCTATATTCTTATACGTAATAAAATTGATTTTATCCCTTTATAGAACTGTTGAAGACAGCTAATATTATCTCTAAATCATAGAATATATCAGATTTAACCATGAAAAGTGGTTGAGCTCAGACTAAATACTAAAAGAGTCATGTTTTACTGCTAGTTACAATTGCTTGAATTCAGCCAGAAGTATTTGCCAGTATTTTTTCAAATATGATCGGCAAATTTGTTTTGCTATTATTTCTCCAGTAAATTTGTCTCCTTTTTCATATTTGGGCAGACTACTTTTTTCCTGGCAGAAGTACCTTCAAAAAGTAATAGCAGAATGAGTGCTTCAGAACTGGAAATATTCAGTGCTGAAATGTGAGATCATGAAACAAGAGCAAGTTTTGACAATAAAACTGGAAGAATAGCTGTGGTCTTGACAAGTGAAGAGGAAGGAAGAGGGAGAGAGGATGAACAATCAGGAAAGGGATGACAAGGAAAAATTTCTTACCCTGACTTTCCAAAAACTGTGGTGCCTTAACAGCAAGGCAACCTGTTGCAGCAACAACCAAGGAGAAGACCTGAGATCATCTCTTAGTTATACACTACGAGCATCTTCCTGTCCTACCCTTCTTCAAGTCCAGTGCTATTTCCTGCTCCTGATCACACGCTCTGTCATCCACTACTCAGATGATCTACTATTCAATGTCATTCTCTGTGCACTGCCTAAGCATCCGATGTGAATAGGGTATCCATCATCTTTCTCACACCAAGCCCCAGCAAACTACTGCAAAGAAACAGCAGCCCTCCTTCCTCAAGGACAATGATCATAAAAATCAGAGGTTGAACACACAGCAACTTGGGGCAAGGATCTTCTCAGACTTTTTCCCTAGAAGGCTTAGGAGGTGTGAGCCTCTTGGGAAACCAGTTAAGGCCTCTTCTTGTCTCCTGATCTTGCAGAAAGTTAAAGTAGCCAAAGCGCAGCATACATGTGAGCATGTCTTGCTATCCAAGAGATGTGGAACATCCAAAATTCTTTTAGCTTCAGTACTGTTGGTCTACAGTAATGGGACCAACTGGTAGTGGAATCTACTATCAAGAGGAGCTGAACTTCCAGAGTTTTACTTGAATTGCACAACAGCACACAGTGATGTTGGAAGGTCAGAGGACTGTTATAGCAATAAATAGACAATTCAAGAGGGCAGAAAAAGAAAAGTTTTGTACTCATGCATTTCCTTATCCTGAAATATAGCTTAGGCAACTACGAATGTCCTATGAATGAAAATCTTTGGTGCGTATGGACTTTGAAGTTTAAATACACTTTATTTATTTATTTGAGGCAGGAAAGGGAGAGAAAGACACAGGGTTGCTGAGAAATGTATGTTTGTTGCTGGTAGAATTCTTGGCCAAAAGACTCTCAACATTTCTATAGAACAGAGAAATACCCCAAAATTTGGATTTCTGTCTGTATATATTCACACAAACCACTTTGCTAATTATAATATTTTTTATCAACTTTTTAAATGCTAACCTCCCAAAAAAGGAAGATCAAATTCTTTTTTTTTAACCTCGACTCTTTTGCTAATTCCTTAAAAAAGTCGTGCATGCATGCGCATATAACCGTAAAGTATAAAAGCTTTTTTCCTGTCTGTGATTTTTGCGCTGTTCAGCATTTTCTACTGACATTTATGAAACTCAACAGGTCTGTATTTCATTTTCCTTTTAAAGTGCTTCTCCTTCTCCCTAACTTCAGCTTGAATTATGAAGGTCAACCTACTATTCATTGACCAAGCTTTACAGAAATTCCACAAGCAGCAAATAAATGGGATTGTCATAATGTTTTTTCCCTGTTAGCCACATGTTTGCAATTGAAACCACATTGCATAATATAAATTTCCATTCACAGGCTTAACATATTTAAAACTGATGACTCTCTTCAGTGCCACTATGAAGAGTGTGTGTTCATGGCAAGGATGGTTCTTGCAGCCCAATAAATGTGTAATATTATATAAAATCAGACTTAATAATGTCTCAAATACAGAATAACAAAGACCTTCTTTATGAGCTACTGGGGTGGGTCACAGTAACTCAGATGACCTATTTTCTCTCGAGTCATATGCATGAATTACAACTCATTAGTTTGAGAAGCAAATTGGTGTTTAATTTTTTTCTTCTACTATTTGCAGATAGAGAGATGTTTAAACTAGATTCTGAAGCTTGAAGTAAAAACTTTTGCCTAGGTTATAATCATAACACATGCCTCCAAAGTAAACCTACATTAGCACAACTCAATGTGGTAATTAAGATAGAAAAAGGCAGTACTAAGCTGCATGGCCTATCAGATTCCTTGGGGACAAAAAAAGGACTGAAATGACTTGAAATGTGTCCAAAGGGTTTAGTTAGCCTCCAATTAGCTGCAAACTTCCTCTATTAAAATGCATAACAAATACCAGCCTACATGTCCCCGAACCCTTCATTATTTAAGCCCTAATTTCAGATGGTTCTTTTATTATAGCATATATCCCAAAAGCTAGCATTGACTTTTAATTACACTATACAATCATTGCTGTCAGGTGATAAGTTGGAAGGACAGAAGACTCCAGGGCACATCTGGGTGAACCACGAGAGATCAGCTCTTAACCAAAAGCAAACAACTGAACAAAGGCAAACATTCTAGGAACAATCTACAATAAAATGAAGGCCAAATGGTCATCTCCCCTTAACCTTGTACTTTACACCTGCCATGAAATCCAGAGAGTTTACTCAGGCGGGCAGACAGAAATATAGGAACTGTGAATGTGAAATGGAACAGAATGTGAATTGTGCTCAACTCCTTACAGTCCCTTGAGTTCAAAAAGAGCACACACATTTCTTTTTTCCCCATTACTGTTATTGATCTCTTATTACAAAGGCCATATTGGGGATAGTTTGCTGATTTCCATACTGTGCCAATACAATTAATACATAGGGGCAGGAGGGAAGTGCATTAGGCAGGTTTTTGCTTCTGTCTTTGCATTTGTTTTAATGCTGTCTAGTGTCTCCTGGCCATTGTCCATTTTAATTTTGTCTGTGTGAGAAACCAGACTTTGAAGGTGGGCTGCAACAGTTGATTAGATTTCAAAATGAGAAGATGTTCATATGTCCTCGGGATTGCTGGTTGGTGGTGACTGCTGATTCCAAATCAGGAGAACATAAAGCAACCGCTAGTGAAAAAGCCATAGTCAGAAGAGCACAGAGCAAGCAGGGAGCTGGTTGTGAGTGTCACCTTTTCAAAAGTGAGAGGCCTGTCTTAGCTGTCTGCTGACATCAGGAAAAGCAGAGCAGGGAGAAGACTTGCATGAGCATTATAACTACATGAGCAGTATTACATTGAGTATCACTTTTTTATTTATTTATAGTCTACATTTATGAAAAATAAGAAGAGCTTGTTTAGCTTATTTTGAGCTTTTTGTCTTGCATGGGGAAAACATATCAGACCATCTGATGTACAATAAAACACTGCATATCCAACCAAGAGTATATTGCTCAGAAATGTATTCTCCTACCTGTTGTGCACCCTTTTCCCCTTTCACAATATTCTTTCATATGGGAATCTGGAGGGCTTAGTATTCAGCTGAAGTGTATGATATGCAATAGACCTCTTTTTTCTTTCCTATCTCTCAGTGCAACTATGACACCTCCACTGCATGAGCAAGTCACACAGGGATCACATAGGAATTGTACTGAAAACAAAGACTTTTCATTTTGTTGCAGTTACACGTATTTTGAGGATTTATGTGGAATAAGCTTTTTTATCATACATAAATACCTTCTCAAAATCAGGTATTTCTTCCTTAAAGGGAAAAAGCAAGGAAACATGTAAAAACACTCCTTTTCTTTCCTTAAATGTTTTCAAAATAAAATCCACATTTTCTAACAAAAATTAGTATTGCTAACTGCTATGGCTTCTCTTCTTCACTTTAAGATGGCTACAATTGTGAAGTTAGGAATCAAGACTGGTGCAGCCTTCAAAACATTCCTTTCATCACAGTTTTCTTAATAATTTAGTGGGAAGTTTAGTTGTGTTGGGATGCAGTTATGTAGGATGGACACATTTTAAAGGGTTCCGTAGCAAATACTAAATTTTCTAAAGTGAAAGAAACCTGAAAAGCTAATAGGCAACAATCATTACAATGGTAGGTCAAAGGATGCTGAAATCCCAATTCAGTGCTGCTACAATTAAGTGCAGGCTGTATTCCTATGCTGAATTTGGCCACGAAGCATATAATAAAAATAGAAAAAGGGTCAGAGAAAGCTATACAGTAATGACATGAGATTATTCAACGCTTAAGCAGCCATTTGGAAGTCCTAGTTTGAAATGCCTAACCAGCTGAAATCAGTACCATCTGGGGCATTTTTTGGATACTCAGAGGTATCAAAATGTCAGGTGTAAGCTTAAAAAAGAAATGCCAAGTTAAGGTGCAGGAAGTTACTAAGGGAGTGAAGAGATTAATAAATACCACTATAATAATATGCATTGCTGCAATATAATTACTTGTGTTTGTTAAGGTTAATATTCTCCTTTCTAGATAAGCTGCACAGGAATGAGTTGAACATTAAGCCTAAGGTAAAAGTCAGTCACTGAATAATATTGCTTTTCTGATGCTGGAAACTCGGTGTGAAATGTTTTTTAATCATGCCATTAACCCACAGCAGACAGGTACAAATCAACAGAATGTATACGGCAGTGTCTTCTGTTTACCAATGCAGGATAATCCTAATTAACAACAAATCAATTGTGAGTGATATATTGTTAGAGAAAGAAGCATTTTTTTGGATAAAACTGCTTAAAATAATGTATTTAAGTCAAGCTTTGGAGGCAGGCATTAATCAGAAATACAAAGAGAGCGGCCTGTTTAAAACACTGCAGAACCAATCTTCCCATAAACAAAGTGTCTATGACAATGTAGCCAGGCAAAGAGCTGTTCTGGCTGCACTGGGTCCCAAAGCCACGTTTTTTTTCTGTTAATAGTGTTGGTGATTAAATTAATCTGAAGCTAATCAAAGTCAAAATGTTCATGTTTTAAATGGTTCAGAGCACAAAACACCAACAGAGCAGTTGGATGGGGCACTAGCCTGCCTTGGTTTGATAGAGCCAGACTGCATTGACAGAACCATGGACCAGCCTTCAAAGCTTCAGAACTCAACCTATAACCCCATCTAACCATGTATTCACATGAGAAGAGTACAAGTGGTTGGTGAATCTGATTGAAAAATGGGTTTGGATCTTCAACTAACTAACTGGAGCTTCTTCCTTTGAGAGGTTTCCTCTACAAGCCTGATTTGACTTTTTTCCCCATCAAGAAATGAATATGTATACTTAAGTATTAATTAACAGGCCTGAATTCAGTCTAACAGGAATGTTCTTGTACCATACTGCTTTTTTCTTTTTTTTTTTTTTTTTCAGGAAACAGGAGAATAACTGAAGTCTGGACTTCTTGACCAAGCTTTTTCATTCAGGTCTGTCCTGTGCCTCATGACTGATATTAGCATTCTTTGTATAATTGATCATACAGGGAGGGGGGAGGAAATAAAAAGAGAAGAGGTTCAGAGATCCTAACTCAAGTTCCTGGAGTTCTCTGAATCGTTCATCCATCAAGTGTAGGATCCTTGATAAAAAAAGGTGTAAGAAGCTATCAGGGATTTTTTTGTACATGTCTTTATTGGTATTCCACAAAACTAATATCTCGGTGGACTGTTCCTAACAGCATCCAGTGTTAGAGACTCCGCAATCTCCCTAGGTGATCTATTCCATTGCTATATCATTACTTTTTGGATTAGAAAGATTTTTCCCCAATGATTCTTTTTGGTTTTTTTTTTTTTTTTCTTTTTCCTTTTGCAAGTAACAATATGTCATGGGATTACTATGAGAAGACATAGTCACCATAGACCTGGAGAATATTTTCCTCCTTTCCCTTTTTGTAAACCATACAATCCTTTTTTTTTTTTTTTCTTTAGCCTATAAAATCCTGATTCTTTCCCTTGTCCCTCACAGGCAGAGTGTACTAGATCCCTGATCATGTCCCTGCTGTCTCTGAAGTTTTTCCTTGTGGTCCTCAACCTTTTCAAAGCAGAATGCCCAAACTCTACTCAATGGTCCACCTAACTCCTCATCAAGTCTGAGCAGAGTGAGAGGATAGTATCAAAACTGCAACACACAAAACATCTGCTATGTATCCAAGTAAAACATTCATTTATTTTCACAAGGTGGTGTTATTGTTGATGCTGATTCAGTTTGTATTCCACTATAGCTCATCTTGTTTATCCATCCTGTCTTTATACAACTAATTATTCCTGCCTAAAAGAAAAATTTTGTACTTACTGAGCATCATTGTACCCTTTGAGACAACAGTTTGCTGAGAAGATTTTGAATTCTGATGTTTTTCTCCAACATAGACTACCTTCTATCATCATGTGGCTCTCAAATGTTAACAAATATGTTGTTTTAATCAAGATGATCATCAGTGAAGATAACGAAGAACTTTAAACTCATGACTCTCCCTGAATTAATCCTATTCAATGCTTTTTCCATTTTGACAATAAACCATTGATAGATACAATTTTAAGTGCAGTTTACCCCTACCCAATAGTACTTCTATCAAAACAATATTTCCCTAGATTTATTTTTAGAATGGATTATAACTGCAAAAGGTCATGATGTATAACACCGCCTGTTTTCATCATTATCCTTGTTACACAGAATTTTTGGCTTTGCTCAGTTCCTTGTTATCTTGCAAATAGTTAGCTGAATTATTTATTCCAGATTCTTCTGAGGAATTGAAAATAACCTGACTGGTTGTCAACTCTGACTTTTCTTTTTTTCCCTAACTCCTTGACCTCTTTAAAGATTGACACGATGTTTGCCTTCTAGCACCCCATGAGTCTTCAAAGATAATAAAAAATGTTTCTGAGATTTCTTCAGCTGAGCAGCAGAGCTTAGTGAAATTAAAAATACTGAAGCATTGGTACTTTGAAAACAACCAGGAAATTGACAGGAAACTCATGCAGAGTTAATGCAGTACCCTTTTAAAGCAGCACATTCTGGCAGATGTAAAGTTCTAATTAAGACCTTTTTTTTTAAGTTTAAACTGTTATAAAATTCAAGAATGAACTTGAGTGCTTCATAAAGTAACTTAAAATGCCAATGGAAAGAACATTTCACTCTCTAGTAGGCATTTTCCTTCATAATGCAAGGGAACATACATGAGAACTGGAGTTGGAAAACAACCCCTTTGCTTTCACAAAGTTTAAAAAGATATGTATGTAATCACATTTTTAATAAACACATTATACATTTTAATTCTTCATGGTATATAACCTAGAGGTTTTTTTCATCTGCAGGAGCTGATTGAAAAATGAAATTAATATCATTAACTTGGGGATATTTTTACATCATTTTATTCCTTACATAGTTCTTTATTACTCATCTTCTTTCTGAATCAAACAAATAAATCTGAAAGAGAAGTAAATATATTCAAACTTCATTCAACAGTTTAAAACATATTTTAGTGAATTTGCTTGTTTATTGACCACCTAGTAACATGAGTGCAGCTAATGGTCCTTCAAAACTACTTTGTGCTTAGTGATTAGTCATCTTTGCCTACACCACAGGAAAGACTTTAGAGGTGGCTGGATTTTCAAGGTATAGATTATTGCTGCTGTTGAATACTGGACTCCTTTTATTTATCTCAAGTAAGGCATGCAGCAATTGACTTGATAATTTCCTTTTATGCTATCTGATTTTAGACTGAAAGAGGACAATTGTGAATGCAAATGCCAACCAATGGGGTGCCGATCTCATGAGAGTGGTATGATTTGTAACTCACACAATTTCTCCATTCTGCATCAGCTTTGTGTACCACACAACAGAAACAGGTTCATCTTGTTGGAAAGCAATTTAAAAGTTATCTCCATGAAGCAATCATATAACTGTACTTATTTGCTGCTGTATTTTCTCTGCCTCGTTTGTCCTGCTCACATCTATTACAGCTGGTGATGCCAGGGAAAAAGGGAGTGGGAGGAAGGGAATGAAGGAGGAGGGAGCAGGAAAAAAAAGGGCTATGAAATTTTTACTTTCTTTCATCAAAACCTATGTAATGGGGGTTAAGATATATTTTACTGAATGAATCTTGGTGTGCTTTGAGCATCTAGAATCCCAGCACACTTATCTGAATAGATATTATGGACTAAAAAAATGGTTATTTTCTGCTTAGCTGAGTGAACTACAAGGAGAATAATAATTCTACAACCTTAAAGGCAATGGTCTGAAGAAAAACAAATAGCAGAAAGTAATCATGGAAGGGGCAAAAGGAGATCAGCCATTCTGCTAAGGAGGAAGCAGCCTTCAACTAAATATCTATTCATTGGTAATGAATGCCAAATAACATTAAATAAGCATTTAACAGAATATTAATCACATACTTAAGGGCTAATTGCAGTATATTAACAATTAATGGCCCTTTAAGAAACTAAATATACTATGGCACATAATAAGTGTTAATTGAAAGCTATTTCAGGAACTTTATTTTGCTTTTCTTAATTGGGCAGTGACACAATATACTGTTACTGAACCCTTCTGTCCTTATCCTTTGAAGTAATGCAGTTGCTGCTATGCTACAGAATGTAGCAGCAGATTTCAACCAGTTATGTTCCAGGAAAAAAAAATCAAGTATGTTTTTCATATATATGGCCTACCATAATCCTTACTGATAGCACATGTGCTTCTTGTCCAGTAACTTCAGTTCACTCTAGAGGGATGATGATGGTTTAAGAGAGTTACTCTAGGTTTAAACCTGTCTTCTGGCAATTATTCACCAGAGCTGCATCATCCCCCTAAAACTTACTGAGACATTACTGTGGAGAGCTCTGAAACTGACAGAAGGCCAGATAAACCTAATTTCAAACACAGGTTTATGCTGTAGTTGTGAGACTTCTTGTCTTGATGTATCGCAGAAACGATCTTCATGATGTTGGAATGTACTTGCAATAACCTGTGGCCGTGGTTTAACTCCAGCTGGCAACTAAGCCCCACACAGCCAATTGCTCCCTCCCCCTCAGTGGGATAGACGAGAGAATCAGAAGGGTAAAAGTGAGAAAACTCATGGGTTGAGATAAAGAGAGTTTAATAGAGAAAGCAAAAGCCGCGCACGCAAGCAAAACAAAACAAGGAATTCATTCACTGCTTCCCATTGGCAGGCAGGTGCTCAGCCATCTTCAGGAAAGCAGGGCTCCATTGCATTTAATAGTTTCTTGGGAAGACAAACACCGTCACTCTGAATGTCCCCCCCTTCCTTCTTCTTCCCCCAGCCTTATAGGCTGAGCATGACGTCATATGGTATGGAATATCCCTTTGGTCAGTTGGGGTCAGCTGTCCCAGCTGTGCCCCCTCCCAACTTTTTGTGCACCCCCAGCCTACTCGCTGGTGGGGTGGAGTGAGGAGCAGAAGAGGCCTTGACCCTGTGTAAGCACTGCTCAGCAGTGACTGAAACATCCCTGTATTATTAACACTGTTTCCAGCACAAATACAAAACCTAGTCCCATACTAGCTACTATGCAGAAAATTAATTCTATCCCAGCCAAAACCAGCACACCTGTAAGCCTAGTTCTCTATCAGAAACTCTAAAAGAAGAAAGGAACAGAAAATTAAAGGGAAAAAAAAAAGAAAGAAAGAAAGAAAGAAGTGTTTAACTCAAAGCAGGGGAAAGAATGCAGAAGAAAGTGGGAATGGGAATGAACAAAGAATGGAGGGAACAAAACAGGGATCTAGTAAAAGTAAAGTACATGGGGCAATTCTTCAGTTTTCTCTAAGTTAATGAGACCCAAACCAGAAAGTTTCCCCTGGCAAGATATAAAATTTTGTGTGGAATTTTTGGAAGTCTCTTTCCTCTCAGACCAGGTTGTCACATATACAAACAGTTCCCCATGTGACTCCACACCAGGGGGTTGTATTATACCCAGGGTAACACAGGCTGTAGACCAGTGCTGCCATCAAAATGCCTCATTTTTCCAGTTAGTCCCTTGTTCTCATTCCCTCACTGTTCTTTCCCGTGCACGAGCAAAATTGCTCATGTAGTTAGAGAACTGAACAGCTTGGACACCTGATCCAGATCAAATAGCATCAGAGGAAGATTAGTTCTAACTCAGGTCATTTCCCCAATGAGATTAAGAAAATCCCAAAGGTTCTTTGTCTAATGTGGCATGATTAGATTTTTCTAGTGACAGACTGAAGCTCAGACTTTAGGTCAGACATCCTGTGTTCCCCATTTATTGCAAAAAAATAGTTAGTATAGCACCAGCTGTCTGCAAATGCCTTCTGACTCTCCATGATTCTTGTAGCAAAGGAACACAGCATTTAATGTTCAAAGAAAGACATACTTTGTGTTGAACACAAGGTGCTTCTCAAGTGGAAGACGTGGAAGAAAACAATGTGTACTAATTCTAAGACAATGCAATTTTTTTAGGGCCTTATCATTGCAATTTCAAAAGTTTACTGAGGCTGTTCATTAACCTTTAAGACTAGTATCACAATACCAGAGTTCAGCAGGTTGCTGTATGGAACATTTTTACACCTCTTTGTGGAGTAATTGTGCTGTACGGGAACTTAGAACTTCACCCATCTGAGGATTTTTTTTTCTGTTTTTGTTATGATAACTGTCACATTCTTACTTCAGTAAAGAAGACATACCAAAAAAAATCCTTGCCACCAAACTCTTGTCATATGGGTTTGTAAGTGAATGATTAAAATGGTAATATTCTGAAGTGGAAATTTATTGCCAACAGGTTTATAATCATGAGGTGGTCATAAGCCTACACTTTGCTTAGAAACACTGGCCATCTATTCTCCAACCACTTTGGGACCTGTACTTCATGAGGTATTTTAAACTGTTTTCCTTATATTTAGATGTGAGTTCTGGGTTTGTTTCATTTAGTGCTTTTAGAATATTTAAGATATTTGTGGACTTCTGTAAAATATATATATATATATTCTTTTTACCAAAGATAAGTTCCATCTTAGATTAAATACTGAGATGGCATGAATAGGTGTAATTACCAGAATGTCAGGAGAGTCGTACTATTTTGCACAAACTAAAGATATGTCCTTTTATTCTTCATAGCTAGTAATTATAGAATGTACAATATATCAAAAGAATCTACCCAATATTTTTACTCAGTTAATTACTCTGAATAATATTTTGCTTTTACAATTTTTAAGTGCTTTGCTGGACAAATAGAGTAAATTATTTCCACAGTAAAAGACATTGGAAGATGCAAACCTGTTTGGGTTTTTTTTGGTGTGTAATTGTAGTATGTAACACAGGTGTAAAACACAAAGAGCATCAGCCAAACATAAAAATACATTTTAAAACTGTTCCTAAACCTGTGCTTTAAATTGTAGGCAAAAAAAGTGCTTATGCACAAGGTAGTACACTGTAATTGATATGTATTAGCGTATATTATTTATATTTTTATTATTTTATTTATACAGTATCGTTTATCTATACTAGCATATTGTACATCCTGTGAAATCGAAGGATACTGCAGGAAGCAACAAACTGGAAAATATAAAAAAGGTATCAGATTAATATATGCTGTGAACCACTTCATCTCTATCCTCTGGCATCAAAAGTTGAGAGGTAGAGAGTGTCTCTGCCCACTCAGGGGTTTTTGACTGACCATCGTAGCTTATTAACTTTAGTTTTAATGTTTTAATTTCTGCTTATCACATATTCTATAGTGTGTATATATATATATATTCAGTTCAAAAATATTCACATCATGCATTTTCTTATGGGTAATTTTGAATGTTAATGTCACATCTGAAAGCCAAATTCAAACTGTGGCCAGTCTACAGAACATCAAGAATACCCATTAGCATATTATCTATTATCAGCTTCTTGATCTAAGTTTCTCTGTCTTCATCTATCTGTCCCTCCCTTTTTAAATCCAGTTCCTACTATAAAGCAGATTTCTGTGAGTGGGAAATGAGACCAAACATGGTATAGACTGATCTCTGCTCCAGGAAGCCCAGAGGAGACTGAAATAATTGAAAAGTAGGTGAGGTAAAACAGCAGTGATGGGGAAGACTCAGGGTAGCCTTTCTCTGATTTTGATGAGGAAATGTTCACAATAAATTAAAGCTGACTTCTCCAGATGCTCTCTACCAGCCTCTTCCTGTACCTACTGATGAAGGATTAAAAAATAAAAAAAAAAGGAACCCAGGAACTTACTGTGAGAATTTGCAGCTCTCTGTACTAAAAGAGACAAATCCAACCTTAGAACTGAACTATAGGCAGCTACTTTCATTCCCATTAAGTACCTTTAAGATCTTGGCTATCAACCTCTTTCCTTACTCTTCCACATATGCAAAACATATGACATATATGGATATGTACCATTACATGTATTTAGTGAAAGATGCAAGAATATTTCAGCAATGCTTGTTCTTCATACTGCTATCCTCTTTCTTACAGGTACAAAAAATATTTCTGGCTGAAAAGTCCTCCCAATGATATTTAACTGCAGCATAGTGCCTCTCTACAGCCAGTAGCGGTGTATTATTCCATACAACAAAAAAATGGCAGGGTCAAGCAGGGTAGCAAATTCAGCTATCAAAAATGTCCTCCAGATCGATGTCAACTTTATTCTACCAAGCATTGTGTGTGACCCCAAACAGTCTACCCCATTGCTGAAGCAGTTCTTTGCTACCATTTTTTAAAAGCTTGAACTAGGAATAGAACTGCTTCATCTTTTTTCTTTCCAAAACTGAGTCCACTTTTTTCTATGTTTTAATTTTCATATAGGTCAAAGCTTTTGCTGTTTACCATATAAGCTCATAAAAACTGGCAGGTCTTGGGGATTCCAGCAACTGTAATTTCCAGAGAAACTTGCATTAAAGCTCAGTATCTCTGACAGTGGTGTTGCTTCTTGTGCTGAAAATAGATTTAAGGACAGAAGGCACCCAAACGCACTGATTTCCAGGGCGCGATCTTAATGACTATTTATCCTGCTAGCCTAAGTAAAAAAAAAAAGAAGCTATTTTCCAACAAATAAATACAAAAGCATTAAGTTCACCTTATGCTCCAGACCAAAATTTCTATATTGCCTTACCAAAAGTTCCAGCAGCACTCTTTGGTATTCAGAAATGACTAGTCCAGCTGTGGGCAGTGGGGCCTCACAAATGTACTGAGCATTTAGCACTGGTACAGGCTGCATATACTGGGTTAGGAGCTCACAACCTATTGCAAGCCAAGCTTTAGCCAGTAGAGCTTCAGTAGTACTCCCAATGAGAGAACAGATGGAGAATGAGAGCTCTGAGCCTTCATTAACATTGCTTATGCCCAAAGACAGCTTTAGCTTGGCATGACTTGTACAATTGCACCTGACCTGCCTACCCTTTTCCAAATGAAATCTCCTCGTCTCCCTCATGTTTGCTGCCTGGACAAGGACTATCTCTTCCCGCATAAGGACTGTTTGATCTTCTTTTGTGCCCATCAGATTTATGCTCTTACTCTATTCAGTCAAGCCTGCTCATTCTCCTCATTTGTACCCTCTAAAAGACAGCAGGGAAGAGAGATCCCAGTGGGGAGAAGAGTCATGGTTTAGAGTCCCTGAAACCAGGGTTTACCAGAAAACACAATTCCATTCCATGGGATGAAAAGAGATTGTTCAATTGATCCATAAGGATAGCCTCTATCCTCTGTGAGTTTTGGGGGAATGCACTATCTTCAAATTTTTGGGGCACAAAAATCTGAAAAACATTTGCTGTCAAAAAGCTGAAAACTAGTTTTGGAAGTATTTGTATCGGCTTGAATGTGAATGGAGTATTCAAAGGGACTGCAGAAGACATATTTGACACATAGGCATTATCCTGTAAAATATCAATAAATATTTTTCCTGAGTTTGGTTTTTGAGAACTAGAGTGGAACTGAACTATTCTGGCTGAAGTTTTGCAAAGAAAACACAGCGTGAAGTCTTCTTCACCTATAGATAATATTTCAAACAAAGTAATTGAAATATGACTCAGTCATGAACAGAAAACAAAGACACATAATGGTTTTCTGATACTTCCTCAGTAATGAATGGTACAGCAGTCACACTTAAAATAACAAAAAGGAGCAGATACACCAGATAGTCTGATCTTACACAGATTTTTCTTGCCCTGCCTGTAGAATGATGTCAGGAGACATCTTCTACTATCTGAAGAATTAACATGTAATAGTAGATGTTAGATGATCACACTTTAATATTACCAGTTTTCTATTTCACGTATCTCTTTTACATTTTGCTGCAATATATCTCAAGATGATGTACTAAAAAAATCTCCAAGGACATTGTATTCTCCAAGGAAACCATACAGCACTTTTAAAGCTTTTGCCTACAGTTTTAAATATGCAATGTTCAGATAATGATAAAGGAGATGTCTCTTCTTCCAGGACTTTTGTTGCTGTTGTTAAATGCTCTATACAGAATTGTAAGAGGATAAAGTGATGTTATTCTAACTGTCCTTGAAAGTAAACCTTGAAATTGTACCACCCTTATTAAAAATAACTAGGCTCATCAAGCTTAATGCTATCACAAAGAAATCAGGAGGATTAATACTGATTCATCATTAGCATCTTTCATTTAAAAAAAACAAGAAGTGCCTCCAGAAGACATAATGTCGTTTTAGGGTCAAACCACTGATGGGACAGATAACATGGGTTTTGAACTCCTAGACTTGTTTATACAAAGATATATCTATCTTTGTATCTATGGCTTTTATGATTGTGATTGATCACTGTTTGCTTATTTACTCAGCACTGACTGTATCCTTGACCTTGCACAACATGCAGATATCAAAACAATCCATTCCCTACAGGGTTTACAATCTAGAAGACAAACACGAGTGATAAGACACACTAGGAGACCCAGAAGATATGTTCCCTGTAAATGATGTTTTTTTCTTTGTGTTGTTAATTTTGGGTTTTATTGTGTTCCTCACATAGAGATGGGAAAGAGCAAAGGTCTGCAGAGCCTTCTGAAAGTAGGTGGCAGGAAATATCAGATGCCTTGTCTTGACTACAGGAGCTGAATTTTTCCAGTGGTGCTAACAGCTAATTCAGTCTGGTCCTGCATCTTGCTTTTCAGAACAAAGAGGAAAGTTAATAATGATGCCTGTTTTACTTGTAAGATTAAGATTTTCTACATTTTCAGCAGCAATATCAATTTAACTTGCTGGAAAAGGAAAAAAAGATTTTACAAAATTCTTAGACAAATATTGACAGTTACAGGCCTACTAATACTTAACATCTTATCATCTAGGATTTTTATCTGACACAGAGAGAGAGAGAACAAAGACCAAACCTTAGTGGGGGAATTGTATATGCCATATGAGCTTCAGCAATGATAGAGAATAATTTTGCTCATTTCAGTTATTTCTTGCATGAAAAATATTATGTACATTACCTTTTACATTTTTTGTTGCTGACAATTGTCAAAGATGCCATTGCCCACTAAGCTCTCTAGTCTCTTTAACTAAAACAGAAAAAGAAGGAACCTGTCTGGGTGTTCAGTTAGGAGGCAAAATACTGTTGGCATTTCAAGTATCAGGTTTTTTTACAATGACCAGTAACATTTCAATTGCCAAACCATGTGTTCCCAAACTACAACTTGCAAAGGCAAATGAAGTAATGAACTAAACTGGCAAAATATCTGATTGTGCACCTTGTGGGCATAAATACAGTTTTGTCTGTAAATCTTAACTGACTGTACTATCCAGTTCTGTTTTGTACTAACTAGATCACCTTAATTTAAAAATTACATTGAAATCTAAGAGATTACTATAATACACTGAGCTAGAATGTTGTGTACTTTATTTAACAATTTTAATTTTGGATAATAAATCTGTATATGGTTCCAGCTACTAAGACTTATCACAGATCAGTCTTTTTGGCCATGACATATTCTCTGTATTTTCTCTGTTTCCTCTAGAAAAGATGCTTTCTTTTTTTACCAGCTTTCTCTCTAAGCTATTTTTGGCAATTCTCTTTAGTAAATGTAGATTCTAAGGAGAGATTTGTATGAAAACTGATATTAAAGTAGAGGTCTGACTGTTAGATTTTTGTTAAAATGAGAATTTTCCCTAGGGTGCAGAGTAAAGTATAAATTAGTGGCAATGTAAATTATACCTATGGACACTTGCAAGAGAATTTGCCCTTCCACTAGAAACAAATTTATAGTGAATCAGCATTAGCAATCAGGTGCCAGTCAAACAAACCCAGACAAAAAGCATGCAAATTCCCAAGACAATTGTTCCTTTTTCCCTTCTTCTCTATTCTGAGGGAAAGGTAGAAAATCTGGTGCAAACAGTATGTCTGCATAGCTGCAAATGCTGCTTTAGGTCAATGAAATCTGATCTCGGTTTGGAAGTTCAAGGCAGTATTCAACCTACTGTCTTTTCAGTCTAAGCTGATGTGCTTTAAACGAATGAACATTTTCTCTCTTGACTCACCATTCAAACTCTGCAGGCTTCATCAGGAAGTTATGTTACTGAGTCTCAAAAATATTTTTTAGAATTTTGTGTGTGTGCATACATGCAAGCCTGTGTGCCTGGGGCAAATGCAACGTCAGTTTAAACCTTAGAGGGGAGCACTGCGGTCCTTGTGTCATAGTGCCTAAGGATCCTTCAAGATAAGCTTGTCATTGTTGTTAAAATTTCAGTAAATATGTTTTAGGGACAGGTCTCTGATTGGTGTCATTCACCTCCATGAAACTTTGGTGATAGCTTCTTTGAGGTAAAAAGATGGTGGATGATTTGCTCAGCCTGG
>VZTQ01014998.1:306086-400055 GCA_013400755.1 Pelecanoides urinatrix | reverse complement strand
CGGCCGAGGGGGCTTCCTGAGGCGGGCGCTGCTGCCCGGGGAAGCGCGGCCCCGGCCCGCCGCAGCGCGGAGCGGGACGCCGCCAGAGCCCGGCTCCGGGGGAGCCGAGGCGGGGGAGGCCCGCGGCTGGGGGTTCCCCGCGGACGGCGCGGGCACTCGCAGCGCAACAGGCGGGAGCGGGGCCGGGAGGGTCCTCACCTACGCCGTATTTTTCCTCCCTTTTGGTGGGAACCCAGCGGGTCATGGCGCTGGGGGCCGCGGGGGCGGCCGGACCGGGCGGGGATGCGAGAGCCCCGCTGCTACGCCGCCATTTTCCAACCGCGGGACAGGAAAAGTTTCTACCGACGGCGGAGTCATGTGGTGCGGGCGGAGCCAGCGGCCTGGCGCCCCGGCCGGCCGGCCGCCCCGCCGCGGGGGAGGCGGGGGATTGCGGGGCGCCGGGCCCCGCTCGGCGGCGGAGGGCCGGCGGCGGGAGGAGCGCGGGCAGCCCGCCGTGGCAGCCCGCCTCAGCGGCCCGGCCGGTCCCCGGGGTGCTGAGGGGGACGGCGGGCGCCCCACGAGGGAAGGGGCCCAAACGGGCGCCTCGTCCTGCCGCTCGCACCGGCAGGAAAACCCGGCCGGGTCCCGTCTGGTTTCTACACAAAGGAAAGCGGGGCGGGGCGGTGCCTCCCTGGTAGCCTCCCTAATTGTGTAATTATATTGCAGGCACACCTGGGCTAACTCCACCGAAAAGTTTCTCTACCTACGCCAAACCAGCTCTATGTAAAACCAGCGTGACTTTCCGCGGTGCCACATTGCCAGGCAGCTCCAGCAGTAGGATCCCAAATCTTCTTCAGGACACGGGCTCCCGAGAAATCGCCGGTTTTTCGGTTGTTTTTTAGCTCCTGCTCTGATCTTCCCAACCGCCTGGCCCTGGAGGGTTTCTGTCCGCTTCCTTCCCAGAGATGCGGCACTAAGACAAGGTTTCTGCTGGTGTTGAAGAGTAGCAGGCCCTCTGCGTCTGGCTATTCCCGTGCTGATGAGTGCGCCGTTCCACGTAAATCCCTCCTTGGCCATAAAGATTAGAAGCCTTCTGATTTCTAAACCTATATCGAAAACCTAGTCTAAAGTTAAAATCACCTGGCTAATTAGAACGTGGAATATGTGATTATAAAAGAAGGAGCAAGGGAAATGAGCTTCCTCGTCCCAACACCCCTACTCTTGGAGGGACCCAGGACCGTGATTTTTAAAGAAAATTTTAAAAATAGCGTTTAGGAAAAAGGAAATAAACTGTGTAAAAGTCAACAGAAAGCAGAAGGATAACACTTAAGAGAAATACAGAGTGGTGAAATGTCTGAGTGGCTATCATTTGTTAAGATTAGTCCTCCACCAAAGGAGAAGCCCCGTACTGCAAATTTAAGAATGCAGATAGGTCCTTTTTCGAGGTCAGGGTTGAATCTCTTTTCTCTCCTCTTATTTTCTTGTATCGTTGGGAATGCACGGGGCCGGTTTCTGCAACAGCATTCGTTATTGTCAGGTTTTGAGATCAAGTACTCATCTCAAACATCTGAAGGAGTCTACTCCTCTTTCCGTGTAGCTTCCCTTTTCCCATCCTTGAGATTTGTTCCCCGGGTGACCACCTACACATTCGAACTAATCTGAATTTCATTGCTCCTGTCCTGCAGAATTCAAAGGCCATTGTGATAGAGCGAACTAGTGCACCTTTATGCAGAAGATCAAAAGGTTTTCAAAGTCAGCTTCATGGCTCATCATCTTTATCCTGCATTAATGGGTAAATGATTAGAGTCTTACCAAAGACAACTCACAAGTGAGCTCTTTGATTTAACAGGTTTATTTTTTATAAGATAAATCAAAGTGAATTAACTGAAATAATGGTCGTACTTGCCCTGTTGCTATAGTCATCTTTGGTTTTCCACGCAAGGGAAAGGAGAAATGAAATGGAAAAGCAGTGCAGCAATAGTATTTATTTCTAATGATGAGTATTTTGCGGTTGTATACAACTGATGCGTTATTTTTGTGGTGCTACTAAATATGTGCTGCAAGACTGCTGAGGCTGCTGATGCGTTAGATGGTTTAGAGATTTTTAAGACTATTGCTGTAATAATCTGTAAATCAGGGAACCTGACTGACTTTCCATTTAGATTACTGATAACCAGGAGTCACTTCCGTGAACACCATGGTAGCTTTGCAGATATGGGGTGTGAATAGGGGATACAAAGCAGCACTCTGATGTTAATTTAAACCTGCAGATAGCTGTAATTAGCTAATAAAGTGAGCTATTGCTAGATTCTATCCTTTCTGGGCCTCGAGGTTCAAGTCTGAACCTCAAATGGTGGTATTTGTTTCTATTTTGAGGGAGGCTAAAGGAGTATGTTTCCCTTCATGACCAATGTACAGCTGACAACCTTTCTTCAGGTGTTAACTAAGGGTTAAATTAAATTCTCATACAGATTGGCACTCCTTAGTCTCAGTTTACACGTATAGCTGTACTAAATGGGAATTATGTATACCTAAGATTAAGTACATTCCTCAGGCAGGAAGTACCAGATTCAATAAAATGAAAGCTAAATAATTACTTACAGCTTCTACGTATTAAATCCATGTTCTGTATTACAATAGCAAAATTTATTTTGACGTCAGCGGAAAAAGAGGTTTGTCCTGTTGTCTGATTGTGATCTATAACAGAAACAGCACGACTAATCCCCTGACCAACATAAACCCCACTGATACCAATGAGGGTCTATATTAATTTTATTACTTTCCTCATTTTCATTTTAATGAAAACGTTACAAATAGAGCTAATGCCATTAAAATTTTGATAGCCAGTAAAAAGTACTCCTCCTAATACACAATGCATAAATATCCCAGTGCTGGTTTCTTGCAGCTAGGGAAAAAATGGTAATGCGATAGGACTGTAATATTGAGAAAATAAAAAATTTTTATTTTTCTCCGGCAAACATAATATAAAGTATCCTCCTGAAAAGTATTTTTCATTAAACTGTAAAATGTTCAAGCTGACATATTTTATATACTTAGGCATAATATGTTTCTTCACACTGTGCATATATGTTTTTCATTTATGAAGAGGATACTGAAAAATGCTTCTTTCCATAAAATCTGAAAGTTTTATCACATCATTATGTCAACTTTTTGGATTCTCACCGTATTTTTTAATACATCACATTGAATTGGAGGCAATTCTCTTGGAGCAGAGAAACATTCCTTTTCATAACATTAACTCCAAGAAATCCAAATGCATTATTTGGCCATGAATGATATTTGAAATTCTTGTCAGAGAGATTAGGAATATCTTTTGAAGAGGATGAATGGAAACAGAACCCTTACCCTGCATGAAATATATTTGCAATAAATAGGAGATACTTTATAAATGTACAGATGCAATCAAGTTATATTTCATACTTATTGCACATGACTACATAAGAGGAATATTTCTTCTATCTCAGTTAAATATCACCATTTTTGTAATAATTTTTTTCATTGTCAGGCCTTGTAGGTAAATAAAACATTTTCAGTCAAAACGTATAAGTAGTTATTCCACATACCCAATGCAAATTCCTCTTGGAAATATTCCTCCCAGGAGGTGATGTGGAGGACTTATAAAACCATATAATAACTGTTTAGCTTTTCTATTTCTTTTAAAGATATTCTGTTGGAAATGTATTGTTTCCATTCCAGATACTCATCTATTTTCACTATACAATTTTCATCTGGGGTGAATGACCTCTATGCTCTAGATCAGTTCTATGATGAATGGCTACCTATGTTCCATGTTTGGGTATACACAAAGTAAGAGATTTTTATACCCGATGGAAAGACACTTTTAAAAAATACTTTTTTTTTTACAATGTATTACTCTTAATTAGAATGGAAATAAAATTAAGTTTATGAGTTTGTGTTACAAAAATGACTTCAGCCTTGGTCTTACATGTACCTGATGTATGTATTGATTATCTTGTGAATCTCTTGCAGATGAATGTGGACAACTTTCAGGGAGAATTAAGAAGCCAAAACCGAATTTCCTTTGACATTCCTATTGGCTTCAGTCAGCCAAGGTGTGTCATTTATAAACCCGGGCTGAAGTTTGACAATAGCTAGAGGGACGTTTTGTGCTCTTCCAGGCTTTGCCCATGTGTTTTTGAAGTATGCTCAGGAATCTTTAATCTCCCTTTTACTTTTATAGAAGCATTTTGATTATATCAGGGTGTGTCTTAAGCTTTTCTTCTAGTAGGATGGCGTTGGTGATAACCAGCATGCCAGATGCAGGACTTCAGTTGCCAGCAGAAGTATTCAAAGGCAACAGGTGAATTTATACAGCTACTGTGACATACTGCATTCATTGCACTGGTTTAGTATCTTTCAGATGGGTTCAAGAGAGCACCTCCCCTTCCATTCTGCTGACTCTTAATCAGCATTTACTTCCTTCTTGCAGCTGAATTTTTATATTTACAGATTATGGGACTATTAGGATTATAAAGGCCGATTAATTATTTTTAAGTTCAAAAAGGAGATAAAGGTATTCAGTTCAGAAAGGAGACAAAGATACTAATTTATTAAGTAATATTTTTTATTAAACTGTTCATGTTTTAGCCTAAAAAATGGGGCTTGGTTGTATGTAATGGAAGTGATTGTTTCATAAGTTATGTTCCTTCAGAAACAGTAAGACTGTTCTTGCTGTATTATACTGAAGGTGATATAATGAACAAGACATCTTCAGTGGGTTTGATGTTCAAATGCAAATGTGTGAACATCTCCTCGTTACTCTTTATAAATACACAAGGGTTTCCAAAGTGATGTGTTTTAGGAAGGATATGATTATCATAGATACAGCTTAGTTTATGCCCTGGTATTTCATCTTGTGCTCTAGAATAAAAAAAAATTTACGTGAGTTTTACAGTGCTACAGTAAATGTAAGTGGCTTCGTTTCTACGAAAGGGGAAAATCTGTTTTCTGGTCGTTCCGGAGTGTAAGATTTTACATTCTCTGAGAAGTGCAATGAGATTTTATGATGGGTCAGTCTATCCCTGTGTGCTGTGCATAAATACCATTTAGATGAATAGTACATCTTGTTTTGTCAAAAGCATCGTAGGCATCACCTTAAGTAGCGTGTTTATTTGATAGACAGTGTGTATCTTGGACATCGGCAAATACCTAGTTAACTTTGAAAGGAAAGGTTGCCTTGCTAATGGGAACTTTCTCTGCAGGGTGATGAAGCAGTAAAGCAGTGTATTTACTGTCACCCGTCTGAAGGAGGATGTTTATTCTTGCAGGACCGAGGTAGCTGAAGTACCTAGGAAATAATGTTAGCAATTGCAGGTTTACCCAACTTCAGCGCAGCCTAGAATTTCACCAAATCTACGTTTACTTTTTTATTTCCAACTGAAGCAACATACACTCATTCATGTGAGTGTTACGTTGTAAACTCCAAAGCACACAGAACTTAATTTTTCATCAGTTCCTTATGCGCGATGAACTTTAACCCTTACTTAATAGCCACGGACTCACACCCATGAGTAAGTGCTCAGGAGTATCATTACAAATTTTACAGTCGAGCCCAAAGCAGTTAAGGGAAAGGGTAGTACAAATTACTCCAAGATATTAGCTAACGTATAGTTTACTATTGTTTAGTGGCAACTTGATCATAAGTTATCTTGATAACTTGATCATAAGCAATAGCTTTAAATAACCAACAATGTAAGTTTTTACGTGGGGTTTTTTTCTGTTTAGTGTTTACTGGTACATTTTTCATATAGTTGGTATTCCTACTCGAAATGAGATTATGAACTGCATTTACATACTCTTTCACAAACTCAACGATAACTGGCAAAACCAAATGCTTATGTAACAAGTTAGGGAAGAATCATTCCCAGAGACCAGTTTTACTTTATAAACTCCAACAGATCTATGATTTTAAATCTGACACATTTTGTTCAAGTCTCATAATAAAAATTAGGACCATTTTCCAAGAAGAGCGAGAAAGGTATTTTCTGGGGCTATATTCTGGTAAAATTGTTATTTATTATAAGCTAGATAATGATCAGATAGAAGAGTACAGGCTGGAGATGCAAACATACATTATTCCTGTTAATAACGCTTAGCACTTACGTAGCACTTAACATTTTGAAAGCTGACTGAACAAATATTAACTCTCTCTTGCGAGACAGAAGGATGTCCCTATCTCCATTTACAACTGAGAGGCAGCTGAGCTAAGGCCAGCTTTTTAAAATGTGACAGGCATTCAAAAATTGAGACAGTCAGAATATCAGACCGCTTCTGTCACCTCTTGATTATGTGATTTTCCTAAGGCTAAAAGTGACACATTAGCCAGGGCAGGGTTAGATTTTATGATTTCCTCAGTGTGCAGACAATGTTCCCTCTCATCTTTTGATGAACGATATGAGATGACAACGAGAAATGACAATGAGAGAACATGATGTACTAGCACCTGTTATAAGGCTTGAGAAACTAGTAACTGAAATACGAAGTATTTGAAGCAACGATGAAAATGATTTTGTGAAACAAAGAACCAGGCAGGTCCACAGAAATGGCCTGCACATATAAAAAAAGTGTTAATTTTTAAAGAAGAAATAAAAGCATCCTATCAACTTTTTACCTAAATTGCATAGCCATTTGAGCCCTTACAAGAACAAGTTAGAAAGGGATGGAGGATGCCCAGGAGACTGCATGTAACGTAAGAAGCTGACATCGCTTTTGACAACGGCTTGATCTAAAGCGGTCGGCAAACCCTGCAACAGCAGCTACTGCCAAGCACGCAGGGAATTGTGCAGCACTGATAGTCATGGTCCAGGGGCAAGTGGTACCCATTCTCTCTCCCTCTGCCTATCTGCTGGCATGCCTCCAAAACCAGGTTTCTAAATGCATTTCTCCCCAAACGGACTGGCAGGCTTTCCCACCGTACTGTAAAGGGGGCAGGATTCGTTTTCTAAAGAGCCTTGTAAAAGACTTTCTCAGATGTACCACAGAATAACAGCTTTCGCTGCTTCCCCTGGCTTGGGATAGAGTCTGCCGTTCAGTCACTCTCACAGTAGATGATGGGATGGTGACTCCAGACTTTCCAGCCGTGTTGGCATGACAGGTCCGGTTCCATTTGGAAAAAACCAAACATTTCTATTGAACCTTGTACCTCACAATTGATTAAAGTAGTTCAAAACAGCTTCTCCAAAATGCAGTATTATTTATTCACCTGGGAACATATAGCAAGCCAAGACCTCAACCACTTGCTTTTGATCTTCTATAAATGTTAGTCTTTCTTTCCAAGTTGGGGGTTTTTTTTTGTTATTTTGGCACAGTCAGAAAGTTTAAAAATGAAGCTTTTTTTAAGCTGCTCTATCCAAATAAACCCCACATGGTTACTGGCTCACACTATTTTAACTTTGATTTTTTCTTGTCTATATTAGCACACAAATTATTAGTAATCCTGATACAGTCTCCTTTCTGGGTGTTAACAGTAAATTTTAGCTGATAAATAGCAAATAGTTTGTGACCAGGTTCACCAGGGCAATTTTGAAATTTACTTAGGCTTAAATATTCCTTTCTGAAACTAGCTGCATTTTTCTTCCAATCATGTAGGATCCAGGATCCTGGAGAAGAGAGGACAGATACTGCCTCCGTTGTGCATGGGTCTCAAGTGGGAGGCGGGTTCAGTTTTCCACGTTGAGCGTGTTCCTATTTTGCAATTATGCTGCAGTTGGCTACCAAACATTAAACGGTGCATTGCTACGCCTAGGAAAAAAAAGAGCTGATCTAATTCTCAGTGCCTTCCTTCTGTCTGACTTAGAAAAACATCTCAAAAATGTCTCCTGTCATGCTGGAAAAATGTTGCTTTTTTATTTTCATGAGGCTACTACACTGAGATGAGTCAAATACAATAAAGCTGCTTTCTGTATTCCTGAGCTTGCTCCGGCTATGCCGAAACTTCAACTGGCAAACTATTTATGCGGAGTTGTTTGGAAATAGAAAATTGTGAGCGCTGTTCCTCAGTCTATAATCGTAAGTTGTCACCCATAGTAACTACTCACAAACGTGTGCAGACAGTGGTTGAAATGGAAATACAGAATTCATTGTCTGAAAATGAGAAATCCTCCTCCTCTGCCTGAAAAATTATTTACTTACCTGATAGAGAAATACTGATAAACTGTTATCTAGACCATTTTGAATGTTCATCTGACTGTCTGTATATGAATATGTACATGTATCTGTAAAAGACATGTATTGTCATAAACTGCAATAAAAGTATTAATATTCTGGACAAGAATCCAATTTTATCTTTAAGCAGCATTTGCAGAGGATTGTTAAATCATATAATGGAAGCTTCGTCTAGACAGTTTTCTCGCTGGCCAACTTAATTTTTTCACTTTGATTGTTTTTAATGTATTTCCTGGAACAGAAAGTCGCAATAATTTGTTTACAGCCTTTTCTGGAAACTATGTCAGTTTTATAATATTCAGAACTGATAATATTTTTTTCTGAACTGAGCCATATATATATTCCTGGAGTCTGAATGTTCTCAGAGAGAACCATTAGCTGTAAGTTCGCTCGGTTTGTTATAAAAAAAAGTTAGTAGTTTTTTCAAGTGAAACATTATCAAGTGTATTGCTTGGAAAGGAGCAAAGCTTTCTTTCAATGACTGTGAGATGTTTCCATCTGATGATTTTTACGATGAGATACTATATATAAAATGACTCAGTGTATTTCACAGTGGAAAATCCAGATTATGACCATTATCAAATCCACTGCTATGACAGTCTCAGCATCCAGGCAGAGATCACGGCATGGCTTAAAGTCTCAGCAGTGGTCGTTGGAAGAAAGGGTAAGAAATTTTTATGCAGCATTTTTAAAGCTGCTGCCTTTGTTCTCTCGACCCTGGCCTTGGTCCAAGCTCTCTGAAATGAATGGAAGGACTCACGTTGATTTTGGTGAGCTTTAGCTGTAGACCTGCTCTTGAGTGAACAGATTTCAGACTTTAGATCTCTCAATCACAAGCATTAAATCAAGCCTGACAAAATGTTACTGGTTTGAATGATGCTGCAGGTGCTGTTCCTAAGGCCTGTAATGTTGTTTTCACTTATTTATGAATGCACTTTAATAATGAAGTATTCTTTTCTTCCACTTTCGGGGTGTGTACCTCTGAATCACCTCAAAGGCACAAAAAGAAGAATGCTAAGACACTTTAAAAAATGCTAAAATAGATGTATGAAGCTGAGTTATCACCAAAGACCACAGGTTCATTTGTGACACCTTGTTTTGGTTTGTTGGGGGTTTTAAATGAATTTTCCTTACACTCTTCCCCCCAACATTTTTTTAAAAATTTAATTCTGTTTAACTGCAATCTCCCTGCTCTCTAAGAACATCATTCAGAGAGGAGGAAGAACGAGAGGAAATGGCCTCAAGTTGTGCCAGGGGAGGTTTAGATTGGACATTAGGAAAAATTTCTTTCCTGCAAGAGTGGTCAGGCCTTGGCACAGGCTGCCCAGGGCAGTGGTGGAGTCCGCATCCCTGGAGGGATTTAAAAGACGGGTAGATGAGGCGCTTGGGGACATGGTTTAGTGGGCATGGGGGGGTTGGGTTGACGGTTGGACTCGATGATCTTAGAGGTCTTTTCCAACCTTAGTGATTCTATGATTCTCAGTGAAACCCGTTAATTAGATGAATAAGCAGAATTAGTCCTTCCAGGAACCTGAGCTTCCTGCCCCCGCAGCAGCGCCGGGTGTCCAGAGTCGGCCCGTCCCCGAGCGGCGCGAAGGCTCCGCACGCGCGGTGGTGCGAGGGAGGTCTGCGCCAAACGACGGGGGTGAGCTGGCACGCGAGGTGCGTGTTGAAGGTCGCCAAACCTGGTAAAGCATTTCGAGGGAAAATGTGGTTTTGCAAGGCTCCAGTCATCCCAGTAAGTGCCTGGTGGTGATTCCGTCTGGAAGGTAGCAGCCTGCTCCAGAAGCCTTCTTGGATTGCGCTCATCCACCGGGTACATCTGCTGTTAGGTTTGCAAGGGCATGTCACAGATGACATCACCAGATACCTTTGCTTACATAAGGCAGTATGGTTTCCATAGCCACGCTGCCATCCCCTTCATCTCCCTGCCTGCGAACACCACCGCTACCTTAAAATGCAAAGGATTAACTTTCCAATTTAGAAAGGTCTATGCTTACGCAGGTATCAAAATTATCACATTTTGATTGTTCTTTTAATGCGTTAAAAACTGAACTTTTTATTCAACTTCAGAGTAAGAAATATTTTTTCTTGTATTTAGATAGCTATCTGTCTTTAGATTAGACAAGCAGATACAAGAATTGTCTTGTAAAATTGTAGTTTCCCTTTAATAAGCCACTCTGACAGGCAATTATTCATGCAGTCTGCTCTGTGCTAAATGTTTTTTCATGCTGTGCATCCCTGTCTCTTGATTGCAGGAATGCGCTTCTGTGAATTGTAATTATAAGTAAATATGAACTGGTATGTATGAAAGGATTTACTAGACCTTCCATTACTACATGATATTAATTCTGTTCTTCTGCATTGTGAAGATACAGGAGTTCTAACAAATAACATGTATTTCTTCATTCTTTGGATTTTTAAGTTTGCTATTAGTATTTACTCTAAGTTATTTTGACAGAAGTTGGAGATACTATGCATAAAGAATTTCTTCAGTGACAAATTGTTTGCTAATGTTTAAATTTGAAGACAAAATTAAAAAAAGGTGTTAAAGTTTGGTCCTGGAAAAATGAGTATGTTATACAGATGTAAGGTGAGTCCAGTTCACCTTTATGATTATTCCATTTTCAGCAGACACTTTCAGATAAACAAAAGGCATCATGGTACTGAAGGTTGTCTTCAGGCTTGGCAGCTTTCAAAGAGCAATTCAGACTATTGGTATCATAGTTTTTATTCTTCCTAGATAAGAATTTTGTATAGAACTTCTCTACTTGTAAGTGTTGGAGCCTGGTTGAAGCAAGTCATCTAGGAAACCTCGTGGCCCGTGGAGAAAGAAGGTAGCTGCAGAAAGCACTCATCCCATTTATCTCCGGATATCAGGATGGGATGAATCATCTCCTAATGGTGCCCATCCTTCTCCTTAACTAGACAGCCTATATAGGCTATAGACCAGGCAACTCTTCAGGTATTAACACTTAAACTATACTTACCAGTAATTGAAAATTCTATGGGATGAATATATATGTATAAAGTTAAAAGATTTTCTGCTGGGGAGAGATTTATGCAACCAGCATGTCATATTTAACTTAATAAAACAGGCATTCACTTATGATAAAAAGGTCTGATCTCACTCTATATAGATCTGTGTGTATTTGGGCCATACCTAGTAAAAATCTAAAAGTATGTAAAAACTCTGTAATAATGATGTGCCATTTTGCTTTTTGGCTTCAAAAGTGAGCTGTGTGATAGCAAAGCACAAAACCAGAAATAACGTTGGGGGTCTTTTAGGTTATAAAGTATTTTTACTCTCAAGACAAATACTGTTGACTGAAATGTCATGCTTCTTCAGAGAAAACATTTGAGGTTTTGTAAGGTTCACAGTTGTACTTAATTTTTAAAGTAGTATCGCTTACGTGGGTATGTAAAGAACAAATCATGCCAAGCAAAAATGATTACTTTTAAAATTAAACTCTAAATTAGTGGAAGAAGGGAAGGAAGTACATTAAAGCATCTAGAATTTACTAAAGCATTTGACACGGCATGTCTCAAAATTGTGTTTGACAAATGAATCAAAATGGATTACGTAGAAATGCAATTATGAGTACAAGTAATTAGCTGAAGAATGCACTAAGGAGTAATGATAAACATGAGAGAGAAATCCTGGTCCCACACAGGACTTTATTAGGGTTTCACTACACCGTGGGGAAGGAGGTTTCTGGTGATATGTTGCAGAAACAATTTAACTTACTCACTGGGTTGTTTACCTGGCAGAAATGAAGAACCAAGAAGTTACACAAATACTCCTTCCTGAATTCCTGCAGTCCTTGCTGCCTTCTGTAGCTGAAGGCGTTGGTGGGCAGCAGAGACCTAGAACTTGGCTCTGATCGCAGATATACCTATTTTACATCCTTTTAGCCATACCGATTCAGCAGAATTATTTCTCTGATTTACAGTGTTGCAGACAGACTTCAATGCCCAACATCACCTCCTGTGCAAGGTTGGCACCTTTTGAAGCTGTTTCCCCGTGGCTCACCCATGAAAATACTAATTAAACCATCATATTTGCTCATGACAGGGCAGCATTAACTTACAGACCACGGAGTTTTCTGACCAAGCATATCCCTGCTGACTGGATGCTAGGAATCACGACAGAGACGAAAATTTCCTTGCTATAAGAGCTGTAAGGCTAGACGAGGAAAAAAAGTGTAAGTTGCTATGTGTCAGCTTAGTGATTGCCGTCACAGTGAAGAGCAAACCTGAGTAAAAATATGAGCTTGGATTACACATCAAGGAAGCAACAGGCTGAAGTGAAAATAATAATAGGCCTATTTCACAATTTCACTTTCCGTGTTTAGTTACAGCCCTGCAAAGGGAGTACGAAGCATTGCAGTTTGGGGATGTGGTCCCAGTTTTCCCTTCGTACGGTTTTGCTCTAGTGTAAACGATGACGCAGGTGCAGAGGTGGTGGATTTGGCTCTGCAAATACAGCGCAGTTTTGATGAGCAAGATGGGATATAAAAAAAACAGGTCAGCTCTCTGGAATATATAAATAGATGAAAATGAAGCAAGAGCTGTATCTTACTGCTCAGGCAGCATCGCAGTGGTCTATTAAGGAGTATAGAAAGCTGTGAATATTTATCTAAGTGCTCCATCAGTTATAATGGATTAAAAAAATATGGCAACCAGTATGGGATGGGGTGTGGATTTTAGAGCCTATATTCTGCTACAAGGGCTAAATGTGGTCCTTAAGGGGAATTTACCCCTTATGGCATGTATGGCAGCAGCTCTGGTTTGAGAGGAAGGGCAAGGACCGTTCTCACCATTTCTGTCAGAACAGTTTGGCTAGGATATATCTCATCTACCTAAAATAGTTCAAATGGTAATGTTTTCGTCTAGTCTTCCTCAGCAGTCAGTGAAAGGAGGATAATTAATCTCATTTTAAAATACGTGCAAAATAGGTCACATAGGTAGCATAAGTCAACGCTTCTTTTTCTATTGCATATTTGGCCTAAACAACTGCACCCAACAGGGAGCTACTCCACCAGCCGATGGAGGTACATGCAAGTTTTAAAATTTGACAGTTTTGTTAGCCACCTCGGCTCTGGTTTACTTCCTAATAAGGTTATAAATAGTGGTACATGCTATTTTGGTTTTTTCCCTACATTTTTTGTCCTACCTGCAAACTCCAGATCTGTCATTCACCCCCTCTGTAGTGCAGGGATCTACATTTGAGGTCTTAAAGTAGACTTGAGTCCACCTCTACTCTGCAAATTACATTCATCAACACATATGATCAAACTGGTCAAACTTCAGAAACCAGTGGCAATCATGAAATAAAAGATATTTTTCTCCTGTAGGAAAATCTTTCCCTTGCTTTTGCCAAGAAAGGTTGGACAAGATGATCCTTGAGGTCCCTTCCAACCTGGTATTCTATGATTCTTTCCACCAGCATTAAACTGGTAAAAAGAAGCCTTTCAGATGAGAATGTCTTATATATAAAAGGAGAGCATTTGGCCAGAATATTTCAATCAATTCAATTAATATATTTCACTCTAGTAATCACACGTTGATGGAAAAGCATTAGGTTTGGGGAGTTTTTTCTGATTGCCATGAGTGTAAACCAGCTCCACCTGCCCACAATTGAGGCCACCTGGGCTGGTAAACTGCAGAGATGAGGCCTGAGCTGACTAAGATAGATGAATATTGCCATTCATAGGACTTTTAAAAAATTAACTGCCTCAGTATTCAATAATCAAATAGCATAAGGATCTCTAATGATTTAGTATTCGTCATTTTTATTTCTAGATCAAGTAGGCACCAGCGCTGAGCAATGTATTGTCACAGTTGTGAGTAATGACCCTGAAAAGTGGATACTTTCCTAATTTGCTAAAAATAAGATTTTTACATCTCTATGAAAGCAGTCTCTCTTTCCTTTGGGTGATTAAATACTGCACTGAGATGTTATGTTACATTAACCTACAGCCTGGAGAAGTCTCTATTTAAACAGAGCAGATAGACTTCCTAAAGTTCAGTCTTTAATCCTATTTCAAGTATGGTGGTCTCTTAGGGAGAATATAAAATGTGAATACTAGAGTCATAGTCATAAAATAAAGAAAGTAAAAGGGCTTAACATTGGGACTATGAAAGCAGTTTTCAAGCAGTCCTTATTGAAATCAGTTTTTAATCTGGTAAAAATAGAACATACATTTACAAGATTCTATTTAAATGGGCTGAAAGTACTGTGAAATAAAAAGCTCCATAGTTTATCCAGTGTGTTACTGTTTGCTTTTATGAGAATTTTGTCATTGACAGAACAAATACTGTAAGCATTTCCTGATTATTTCCTTCTACTTGGGAAAATAACAAAATAAAGAAATAATTCTTTATTTTTCCTCTGCCTGTTCATTCTGATATCTCTCTCTCCAAATTATTTGTCTTCAGTCTTAGTGATAAATGGGACTTCGCAGGGAGCAGTCATAAAGCTCTCATAGTTTGTTTGTTGCACATTGCTTATATGCGTTGAGAAAGAACATTGTATCATAATAAACATTCATGAAAAATTGTGTATACTGATCACTTGTACTAACAAGTATTTGTAAAATAAATCTTAAAATTCACGTATGTTTAGTGCTTTCAGTGGATTCTGTTTGCCAGACTGTAGTGCAGGGATTTTATTTCATTTTTCTTTAATTTTTTTTTTTTAATTCAGCTTTGATTATTTTTGGACTTACTTTCCCATACAATTTGAAAGCGTATTATCCATTGTCCTCGTTCCGGCTGGGACAGGGTTAACTTTCCTCCCCACAGCTTGGGGCTGTGCTGTGCTGGGTTTAGGTTTGGTATGAAAGGAGCGTTAATGGCCCATTGACGCTTTGGCTGTTGCCGCACCAGGGCGGGGGGAGCACCGAGCTGGCCAATGGGGTGTTCTATACCATGTGACATCATGCTCAGTATAAAAAAACAGGTGTGGGGGTGGGGGCTGGCCCCTGGTTCGGGACACGCAGTCGGCTGTCGGTGAGCAGTTGCACTGTGCATCGTCTGCTTTGTATATTCTGTTATTGTTGTTGTTCCCATTTGCTATTATTGCTGTTCTACTTCTGTTTTATTTCAATTATTAAACTGTTCTTATCTCAACCCGGGAGCTTTCCTACGTGTACCCTCCCCGATTCTCTCCCTCATTCCACCGGTGGTGGGGGGCAGGGGGTGAGCGGCTGCGTGGTGTCTATTTTTCTGCTGACTGGGGTTAAACCACGACATCCATCTGTCCATCCATCCATCCATTCATCCACTCATCCATCGCTCCCTCTCTGCCTCCAACGGCACTAAAAATGGGATTTCTCTATGTGTATCTCCACTGAATTCCGGGGGGGTTCTTTCCATTTATCCTGCTGTATGTGGGCGTTACTCAGCAGCACAACGTGGATGCGAGCTCAGATTCTGACCTGTGAAGAACACATTCATTCCAGACAACTTGGCCGTGAGGTCTAGCTGTTCAGAGAAGTCAAACAAGATATATCGTTATGTTCTCTCTAATGAAGTTAATCTCCATTTTCCAATTAGGCTTTTCTTTTTTATCAGTTTACACAGTTAATAATATCTACAATTACTAATATAAATTTTAGTTAATAGTGTCTATTAAAAACTGACTTTATAAGAATTTATCTCACATTTAAATATCTGTGGTCATAATAACTGAAATAATTTAGGGCTAAATGAGTTTTTAGCCTTGAGCATTTGATAGATTGCATTATTTGCTTTTGTTATTTATACAGCATCATAAGTATGGATGGTACTTTATGAGGACCTCACAGTTTAAATTACTCCTAACACACCAATGTTTTATGAGGATCATAAACAACATATAGGAGAGTGCTGGAGTTTTTCATTCTTGTGCAGTATTCTTGACAATTCCTTTTTAGTTTAATTAGCAGAGATGGTCTCTGAAATGATGGCCAGGAAGGAAGATCAGTGAGGGAATGCTGACCAAAAGCCATTTCGAACAGAATTTGTGTACACGAACATAGGCAGTGCACAGGTTTGATACCTACACGTATGTCTGAATCNCTGGGGTTAAACCACGACATCCATCTGTCCATCCATCCATCCATTCATCCACTCATCCATCGCTCCCTCTCTGCCTCCAACGGCACTAAAAATGGGATTTCTCTATGTGTATCTCCACTGAATTCCAGGGGGGTTCTTTCCATTTATCCTGCTGTATGTGGGCGTTACTCAGCAGCACAACATGGATGCGAGCTCAGATTCTGACCTGTGAAGAACACATTCATTCCAGACAACTTGGCCGTGAGGTCTAGCTGTTCAGAGAAGTCAAACAAGATATATCGTTATGTTCTCTCTAATGAAGTTAATCTCCATTTTCCAATTAGGCTTTTCTTTTTTATCAGTTTACACAGTTAATAATATCTACAATTACTAATATAAATTTTAGTTAATAGTGTCTATTAAAAACTGACTTTATAAGAATTTATCTCACATTTAAATATCTGTGGTCATAATAACTGAAATAATTTAGGGCTAAATGAGTTTTTAGCCTTGAGCATTTGATAGATTGCATTATTTGCTTTTGTTATTTATACAGCATCATAAGTATGGATGGTACTTTATGAGGACCTCACAGTTTAAATTACTCCTAACACACCAATGTTTTATGAGGATCATAAACAACATATAGGAGAGTGCTGGAGTTTTTCATTCTTGTGCAGTATTCTTGACAATTCCTTTTTAGTTTAATTAGCAGAGATGGTCTCTGAAATGATGGCCAGGAAGGAAGATCAGTGAGGGAATGCTGACCAAAAGCCATTTCGAACAGAATTTGTGTACACGAACATAATAAACGCACAGGTTTGATACCTACACGTATGTCTGAATCATGTTTTTCTGTTCTGAATATAGGTCCAAAAAATCATTTTTCTTCCTACAGTTTTGTTCAATTCTTTTTTCTTTTCAATTTCAAGAGGAATTTCACATATAAGATTTAATAAACAAAAGGAAGATCTTTAATTTGACCTGTAAACCTTCCTATAGCTACTTAAAAGCATGGAGAACTTAAGAAATATATACCTGATGAGAAAAAGCACTTACTAGGCAAATGTCTTTTTCATGTGTCACTCACCTGGCAAGGCATGTAACGGCTATAAAGAGGCCAGAAGAGGTGAACACGTACGCTGGGGCTCCGCAGCGCCGGCGGAGCAGAGCTCCATGGGATCCAGTTCAGCAGAGACATGAATCGACCAGGAGCATCATGTACAGAGGAGTGGGCTTTCTTGGAAAGAAATCTGTAAAGCCAATGAAGAATAAATTGACCTGGTTTTGCTAGGGTAACAAAAGTGGGAAAGGGTCAATATCCGCTTATTTAAAGGCACAGAATAACAGTACTTTTGCTATAAATCACATTTCTTTTTTAGGCAGAGCAGGTCCCACGGTTACATAGGACCAATATTCTGGTTTGGATCCCATTTGAAATGCATCTAATAAAGTTCACACTTCGTGGTTGCTGTGTTGATGAACCATGGCTGTGCCTGGCAGCAGCGTTGATGTGGCACCAAGAGCCGGTGGCCTGCACCGCTTCAGAAGAGGGGATGCAGGAGCCCGGTGCTGGACCACTTGGGCACACGGGTTGCCGCTTGCAGATCTGTGGGCACGAGGGTAGGATCAATCCACCCGGACAGTTGTCTGAAATGGTTACTACATTACATTCCCTTCCTGAAGGCTCACATTGAGTTTGGTTTCTTTAGCTTCTCCTGGGAGCAGACCCCGCTCCCCTCCATCGCCCTGCCCACACGCCGCTCGCCGATGCGGTTCTCCAAGCAGGCACTTGCTGTATCGCTGATGCTAACAGCAGTATCAGCAGGTTAATGTTGCTTTTCTTAATCTGAAGTGTTATCCTTCTCTACTACCAAGCGATCCGAAGACAGAACCAGACATTACATGGTGAAGATATTTCAGTGCAGGCTTGGTATCTCTCATAAGTTCCTTTCTTGTTAGCATTTGTATTTCTACATCATCATATTTCCATTCGATTTTCGGAAAAGCTGCTTTCCTAATGAAAGGCTATACAGTGGCCACCCATTTTATCCACTGAACAAGTCTGGAGATGAAGTACAAAAACCAGTGCCACATAGAAAAAACTCCTGAGCTGAAGGCAGTTCTCTTTAGTCCCAGCTGATACCGGCTGGGCGCTTCCACTACCAAAATTTCCATAACCATCATTTTTAATCAACAAACTGAACCGTACAGCACAGTCGTATGAATTCCATAACAGATCAGAAGAAGGCAGTGCATTACAGTTAATCTGTTTTGCTATATTGCTCGTCGTTAGGGCCAGATCTTCTGCTGGTACCAAACGGCATCTCTTTCTTGCTTCAGATAGTTCATGGGACTGTGCTGGTTCATATTCACTGAGGATCTTCCTTCGCTTTCTGTCTAAAAGAAAATGATATAAAAGTACAATGTAAAAGTAAAAAATTTCCAGGCCAAAAGCTGGTGAAGGATCTGACCTCCAGCATAGACTGGCGTGCTGCGAAGCTCTTACCTTGCTCTTACAAGTGCTAAGCACTTTCTGAATGTTCTGGGTTTTTTTCCTCCCTGTTTTCTCTTTTCTTTATCTCTACATTCTGTTTGCTTCTTTTTTTATTCATTATATTTCTTTTTTCGTATCAGTGGTTAACATAACCTATATTCTTTTACATTTTCTTGGGACATTCTTTCTTTTTCTATTTTTCTCTGTTTATTTTTTCTCTTTACTTTTTTGGTAATTTCCATTTTTTACTCTTTGTATGAAGATTATATTAAGTGACAAGAATAATGTCCAATAAATGAGATTATATTAATGAACAGATCTTGTCGCATTTCCATGATTCACAGGAAAAAATATTCACACTGGCTGATTTTTCAATTAAATCATTTGCTGTGTTATCTGTTCAACATATCTTTATGAATATGCATAACTCTAATGCATTTAAATTGTTTCAGGTCTTTGTTAAATTCAAAGAGCCACAAGGTGCCTACTAGCAAAATATGGGATTTTTCTGCTTTTTGTGTAATAATCAGAATACTTTGGTTTGGCCTTGGTATCATTTTCAAGGAAGTACAGGGGATTAGATGTTTGAGAAAGCATCTTGATTCTTTCCAAAGATAGACTTATTCTTTTGTTGTTCAACTTATTTAATATTAAAAGTATTATACTTTTTTTTGTTTTTAATATTTCCTATAATGTCTCTTTATCCCGTGAGGACTCTCACCGCTAGCAAGTACGTCCAAAAATGCCTAGTAAAGAATCTGTAGAAAATTAGCTGTAACTTCGAAGATATCAGAACTATTAATTTTGAAGTGAAAGATTGCTACTACCCACATACAAAGGGAACCTTTTGGGAATGAAAGTTGAATTTCTTGAACATTTCTTTGCTATGGCTGTGAAAGATTTACAAGGTCTGGCACACGGTTACTGGCAAGCGCCAGCATCTCTCATTTCAAAGCCTGTGACAAAATGTTGTATAGCTGTTATAGTTTTAAAATGAAAAACTTTTATCATCAGCTGAAAAATGGTACTGTCATGGACACATTCCCAGAGGTTTTCTTTACTGAAATTATTTAAATTGGTTCTCTGGTGAGATTTCACTGAAAATAAGATAGCAATGCCTTCTGCCACATGTGCTGTGAAGGAGCGAGGAGGATCTCTCTGTCCCCTTGAGACAGGAGGCTCCAAATGCAGGACAATTTGGGGAATTATAAGGGGAAAAGGACGTGAGCTGCTAGTTGTTTACTGAAGGAAATCACACAGTCCAGACGTACCTCCGCTCCCAGGTTCGCCACGATATTTCACTCTTCGTGGGCTTTCCTATTTGAAAGCTTATCTGTATTTCGATTACTCTACTAGGCACCACATTAAAATTAAAAAGTAAATAGAGGATTAAAATATTGCAGCAGTACATGTTTAATTCAGCATGTAATTTTATTGCAGTCACGTGCCATGTATGCTTCTACTTTATATGGCAGAGAGAGTACCGTAATAGTGTTGTTTTTTAAATGGAAGCTTAACAACCTTTCAGACTTACAGTCTTTCTATGTGTAAAATAAAACCATTTGCTAATGTGGAAAATATTTTTTCATTATAAAACATGATATTTTACATATTTCGTAGTCTAATTAGAACAGCAAAAACATTGACTAACAATCTCCAGAATAATTTATTTGAGATTTCCATAGAATTCACCAGAAAAATGTGGATGATATACAAATAAATAAATCCTTGTCATATCTGTTCTGTGTAACTCCTCTTAACTACACAAATGAGGAGGATATTGAAAAACATTGGCTTTATATGTTATAGGAAAATCCAGATTTAAAAATATTATATGCAGCCAGTATTATCTAGTCAAGGACAGAGCTGATAAATAATATTTTTGTCCCTCCAGTGGGAGAACAGCAACCACCACCGTGGTAATGAGACATTGCAGCGTCTTGGGGAAAACACTTCCCACTGGTAACGCAAAACTAACGAGACACGTGGTTATAAAGACAGTAAAAGAAAACGCTGCAAGGAATATTCTGTTCTGTATTCAGGAGTATTAGAGTTTAAGATTAAAGCTAAGAATTGAATATAATACGGGCAAAAGGATAGAGCCCAAGGACAGACAAGGAACCAGGGCGTTCGTCCTTCTCTTTCTTTCATCCCGGTCGAAGCTCCCTTCTGTCCTCGGCACACGTGTCAGGTCAGGTCACCCCGCCCTCACTCTCCCTCTGACGAGGATCAGAAGTTTCCACTTCCATCAGTCAGTCTTCTCCTGCTCTTCCCCTCCAGGGGCCAATTTCAGTGACCTCTTCAACTCTCTTGGATACGGGTCATTCTCCCAAAACCTTGACAGCAAAACTGCCCTCCAGATTCCCAGCTTAATTTGTAGGTTGATTTTTTAAAACAAGTGCTAAAAGACGGGAAGCGCGACGAACAGCCCGTTTGTGTTGAATAGAGCGTTCAGCAGGTCAGTAACGACGGCACGAGGGAAGGAGAGCGAGATGCAAAGGTACAAAGAGCCTCTGTGAGCCTGACCTGGCCACCTTTGCTTTGTCAGAACTCAGGCTTAGGTTAAACAGAGTTTTCCTCCCCACTGGAGTTCTCTGCGGCCGTGGGTGGCCGTGGGTATTGCTCCTCCTCTTTGTCCCAGGCTTAGTGAGTTCAGATGACTGCTTTGACTTTGTTTCAGTGGATTGCTTAAGCTATAATTAGTTTCAACATCTCTGCCTTTTGCTGACCTTCTCATTTTATCAGAAATAAATGTCACTAATCAATATCTATTATTCTGTTGAATTCATTCCTTCTTAATTGCTGACAGCGTGCTTGCCCTGCACCGTGTCCGCTATTGAGCTGGAATCCAGATAATGCTCATGTGGCACTGCTGGAGGTGAAGTTTTTCACCCCTACTCTATTAACCCTCGGGATGGATGTTTTGGCAGGAACCATAACACAGTAACTACAGTTTTGAAAATCGCATCACTGTATATTAAAAATACAAGTAGGATTGACGTCCTGCCAGAAGTTTTTGATTTTCTGGGAGCACTCTTCCCTAGAATATGCTTGAATTTACACCCTCAAGGGTTTAAACAAAGAAGATGATAATTAAACAGATCTTTCAAAGCAGAGACCTACTGATGTGATGGAAAACGGCAGTTAAGCACATTCGTTTATTTGAAAACTGTAACTTTGCACATAGTTCTTTTATCTTTCCTCACCTATCTTTTATGCTTGCAAAATTATTGTATGCTAAAAACAGCTAATTCAATTTTGAATGCAAAACGAGAGATACATTCTTCGGGTTCCATCTCAGGACTCAGATTATGAACTATGCTAGCATAGTCCAAAATTTTCTTCTGATCCTGGAAAAAACTCTTATGACAGGTCTGAAATGAGACCATCACAGCTTGTTAAAACTCCGGCTGTGCTGATGCCATCAAGCAGTAGGGCCACTGGGACTGTGCTGGTTGTCCATAGAGGTCACCAGTGATGTACATGGACACCACACAACCCCCTCTTGCACCCCTTGGGTTTTAAAAATCACAGTTTTAAAAATTGCATCGCTTCTTCCGCAAGACTCTCTTAGGATCCCAATATGTTCACTGGTTTCTAGTCGGCAGGAGAGAAAGAGAAAATGGGGAGGGGAAAGCATGATCCTGTACAGATTAATGTGAAAATAAAGTCAGTTTTAGTAATCAGGTGTAGGAAAGTCTCTCAAGTCTTGACTGCCTTCTTTCAAGCTATAATTATTTATATTTTGAAATAGTATCTTTAAATTATTTATTATATTATTATATTAAATTATTATATTAAAATATAAATTATTTTTATTTAAATTATTCCCTGCTCATTGCGGGGGATGGGGGTGGACTAGATGACTTTTAAAGGTCCTTTCCAATCAAAACTAAACTATTCTAAATTACTTGCAAATATTTATTGAGAATAGCTGCATAATATTATAGTATATTATCAATTAAAATTGATATTCTGAGTTATGGAAAAAATAAATCCATTCATTATCAGGGGAGTTAGTGGGCTTTGCATTCTCAAAGCAGCAAATATCCCTTGTTTCCCTCCCACATGCTACAGGTATGACACCGAATGACATCACGCTTTGCAATCTTTGTTACTGTTTAGTCAGAATATTGTACAAACAAAACCAGATAAAATTACAGAGAATTTGTAACTCTCAATATTTGAGCACTGTTGTAACAGATGGGCAAATAAACAAGGATTTAAAATCTTTGATTGTTGTTCGTCTAATTACATAATTAATTTCACACCTGATCTCATCGCTTCTTTTAGAGGTTAGAAGGATATATGGACTTTATTGAGTCTATTTAAATAGACTTCAGTAGAGCTGAGAACCAAAAGTGAAATCTGGGCTTCCCTGGCGTCAGCAGGAATCTCCCGCAGTGACCCGAAGCTCCAGCGCAGAGTTCAGCAGTCCTGTGGGAAATGCACCCCTGCGACACAGACCCACGCAGCGGCCCTCTGAAGAAGTTTTCGGTATGGTTACAACCGCAACTTCACGTGGATTCAGTGGGAACCTCCTAATGGCTTCACTGGCGTCAAATCGTACCCCCTCAACAGCAGAAACCCGTGCCATGGAAGGGCGTTCCTCACCTCTTAGCCTCCACGTGTAGAGGAGCGGGCTGAGAAACACAAACGCTGATCAAAGCTGCAGGAACCCGAGTTTGGTCGAATTCCATTTTACCCACACGCATGCTCTAAATCATAGAATCATAGAATCATAGAATCATTAAGGTTGGAAAAGACCTCTAAGGTCATCGAGTCCAACCGTCAACCCAACACCCCCATGCCCACTAAACCATGTCCCTAAAATAGTGCTGGGACTGTGGATTACAGAAATGAGTGATATTTGGAAAGGTGCCTAACTGTAGCTGGCATGCGACATAGGTTGCTGTATGCGATATATTAGCTTTGTACCTATTTTTTGCTTAGCTTTTGCCCACATGAGCCATGGGAGAACCTAATACAGGGCCAGGAAACCACTCATGGATGCCAGATTTCCAGTACGCATGGGGAAAAAAGAATTGAACTGGAAATTAAAACATTAACAAAGAGTTACACAAAAGAAGTGAGGAAAAATGGGCAAGAAAATGAGAGATGCAAGTTTGCTAGAGTTTAAAGTAGCTATCTTTGAAGATTTTTATGTTCCACTCATCTTTCCTAGTGCAGCCCGTTGGGAATCTGTGCATCATAGTTCAGAGCTCCATCTTCACGAAAGATGAAAGGCAAAGCCGTTCAGTGGTGAGAGCTAGTTTCTGAGAAATGCATCCAACCCCTGCAATCAAATTTGCAATTAACTGCAATTAAATTATAGCACATAACATTACTGCTTAAGGGACAATGTAGTCCTCAGTGCTGTACAAGGTAGAATGAATAATAAGTTCTGAAACTAGTCATAGATCACATAACTTTGCAACATCAGTGGTGTTAGCTGAAAAATGAGTTAGTGGGGGTTAATTGGGAGAGTATGCTGTTATAAATCAGGGACATGCTAAAGATCGTCAATAAAGGTTAAAAAAAGGCTCTTCGAATTAGCTTTCTAATTGATCAGGAAAAGTTCTGAGAAAAGATATGAAAGGATTTGAGCAGCTGAAGTCTGTAAGCACATTCTAGACCTTGAAAAGTCTTGGTCTTCATAAATGAAGAGGTATGCAAAATATCTCAAAAACTGATTCACCTTGCTGTATTTCGGCTTACAGGGAAGCAGAATTCAGTGACTTGAGAAAAGGAAACGCTAACTCATTCAACTGGTACTGAGAATTAAGATGTTTTCCTTTCTTTTTTGTAAATATTTTGAAATACAGATAACGCAAAATTTTGGTGTTACTTTTGCTTTCTGACATATCCATACGTTTAGAGGAGCAATGAATAATGGGTAGTTATTATGCAGACATAGCTATATGAATGTTTAAGACCTGGAAATATTTTCCCTGGTTTTATCTGAGCTTCTAACAGTATTGCAGAACACAAAATCGATGAGTTTGTGTCTGTTTGTTTTTGAGTTTGGCTTCTTTCCTGTTTAGTTGCTACTTCACTCCAAAATATGGGCAATTTTCCTTTACTTTCAGCTGTGCAAGATATTACGGTTTAATATCCTGGCCTGCAGTCTGCCGTGGGGTGTGCAGGCAGCGACGTGGTGCCGATGGCGCTGAGGAGCGCTGGTGATTCATGGCGTGGGCATCGTCTCATCTGCAGCCTGGGACTAGCTTGGAAGCCAGCCGATGTTCTGCCGGCAGCGAGGACCGGCTGAGCTGCCCCCCAAAGGCACACGCAATTTCTGCTGAGGCTGCTTACCTGCAATTGGAATGGCGGAAAGGCTCAAATAAAACTCATCGGCTGCTAAATATAAACAGATGAAGGTAAATAGAAGTAGCAAGCATCAGTAGCCGTGTGAGTTATTTTATCTGTCTTCTGAGATCCTGTCATTGCATTGAAGTTTTTAAGGCAATTCTAATAGGAATCATATTTAGGATTTATAGCGAGTAAGGCTGTGAAGGTTCACACTTCTTTGCCTGCCTTGGTGGCATTACAAAATCATAGAATCATAGAATCACTAAGGTTGGAAAAGACCTCTAAGGTCATCGAGTCCAACCGTCAACCCAACCCCCCCATGCCCACTAAACCATGTCCCCAAGCGCCTCATCTACCCGTCTTTTAAATCCCTCCAGGGATGGGGACTCCACCACTGCCCCGGCCAGCCTGTGCCAAGGCCTGACCTCTCTTTCAGGAAAGAATTTTCTCCTAATGTCCAAATGTAATAAGCAGGATATGTCTGCTTCATTCCCTGGTTCAGGTTCCTCCACCTTTCCTGCCACTCACAGCACTTTCAAACATCATTAATCATGTCATGATAAAAGTTCGCTTTGCATGTGTCTTATTAAGCTCGCAGTTATTTCTGTTAGCTTGTTACAGTTAACTTCTCATAGGTCAAATGATAAAAGGAAATGAAAGAGGAGGCATTAAGGATGCCTCTTCTAAAAGGGTTCTCCTATCTCCTCATGTCCTACCTGGGAGAACAGGAGATAATTATAATCCCAGAATGGGAAAACAACTATCTACCTCCTAACTGCCACCCTGGGGAGCATTTAAGCACTACTTAACCACAGATTAAGCGTTGCTGACTTTACAGCAAAGTTTAAGTACAACTTGCTTTGAATAAGTACAGGGTCTGCTCTCACGGAAGTGCTTGGAGGGCAATCATCTCTTCAGAGACATCACTTGGTAAGATCGGCTGGCACCTGAACTGCCTACAAAAACTTGTTCAGCAATCGAGTTGCTGAAGAGTTCAATAATTTAAAAATGGAAAAGACATACTAAATTAGCTAGGTAATTTCCTGAATATGGGTTTAACTTAATTTTCTATGTCTGAAGCAAAGCAGTGCCCAACATTTCCCTTGGGACCCGTCCTAATGAATCTCATTGCCAGAGAATTTTCCCTCATATTCAACCTAATTTTTCCCTGTCTTAATTTAATCCCATTACTTCTGCTTATGCTCCCTCTTGCTAAACTAAATAATTCAGTATCAGTAATTAAGTACAATTATAGATGCATCAATTAACATTCGTTGATGTGGCTACAATGCTACAGGAAGGTCCGTGAGAGCTGGCTGAATTTGTGGCGTTCCAGGAACTGATAAACATGGATGAGGAGATTCACTCGTCTGGTCCTTTCCAGACTTTCATCCCGTTCCCACTTGTGCTCTATATATAGCTGAAGTTGCTGAGCAGAATAGCAGAGATATTCTTACCAGCTTTTCATTATTCTGAGGACACTGAACTCTGTCACACAATTCCCCAACCCAGTAAATACTGTTTAGGCTATTGATTAGCAAGATACATCACCAAAGTGCGTGTGGATGTAAAAACATAGACGTATAAAATCATCACTAGTTGTAAGAAATACTTTAGTTTGTATTAACCCGTTTAATGGGTTGAAAGAGAGCAGTAAGGCAAGTTCATGGCATTATATCATATACCGCTTTGGTGAATTTTTACTGTCTTGAGATTGAACAGTATGTGATACCAGTTTCTCTGTTTAAGGCTTGACGTTTCCTTTCATTAAATGACAACACACTGTTTCTCTTGTTTCCTCTAACAGTTACTGTAATATGATATATATTTTAACTGCTGAACACTCAGCTGGAAAAGATTGACTGTAGCAGTTTTTATAAATATATTTGATGCACAGATGTTCTAAGAACCTATTTTGCATGCTCGCCTGACTCGGTTTCCTTTCAATTTTTTATGGGAGATTCCACCTATTACAGCCATTTGCAACTCTTCTACTCTCTTGCCCATAAGGAAAATAACAAAAAATCGTGTCCTGCGAGAGTTAAACCTCTTTCATGAATCCCATGGCAAGCTCAGCGGACGGGCAGCCTGCAGCTGCTGGAGGTGGAGAGAATTCATCCATCTCATCGGTCAGTAATTCAAGACCTTTTTTAGATAGGAGTGTCCTGTCCAATATAAGAGTAGATCTGCAAGAAGGGGCAGTACCTGGTCCCCCGAACGACAGCGTCTTCCCAGGTTCCACAGCCCGAAACCCACCGCCCTCGTCCCCCGGCAGCGAGGCACTGCCTGAGACCATCTGTTGGTAACAAAGTTCTCTGATTCCCACACATTTTGGAGGGCATGAAATGAAATTGTTTGCTGAAACTTTCTGCAGAATACAAATTCCCTTCAGTGGGAGTGCTACAGGAGGAGCAGTGAATAGGATTGTCCTCAAAACTGCAAAATCTGCAGTTATTTTCTAGCGTCGTCCCTATGTTACATGGTTTGAGGGGTACCAGACACAGATGTTAAAGCCTGTCCTTATTCCAGCTGATGACCCTGGATCTTTCCAGAGAATTAGAGAGCAGTTTTATGTGTTTCCTTGAGCTATATTATGCTTCCAGTTCAGCAATAGAACCCATTCTGTAATACTATTATCCCATATAAATTGGCTTATTATCCTTCTGAAAAGCCTGAAGATCTGTGTTTGCTCTTGTTGATATTTCAGCAGAAATCCACATGAACTTGTTTCAATGCATTTTAAATCTTAAAAAAAAATAAACCCCCCAAAATAGCAAGGATGAATGAATGGGGAACAACTGTTAATTTTTTTTTCATTTTAGGAAAAGCAAGCTATTCCAGCTGGAAAGAAAGGAATCTCAGGGCAATTTTGCCAGAGAGTTTCTTACGTATCTTGTTCTGTCTACTATCACCAACATAACAGACAGCCTTCCTCACCTTACAGGGGAAATGAAAAGGTGCTTGAACTTAATGCGTTTTAAAATAATTAATCATCTATTATATATGGCTAAGTTCAAGAAACAGTAAATTGCTTTTTATCTTTTATCAGTGAAAGCATAATTTCAGTTTTGAGAACAGATAAATCTAGGTCGGTGGATGGATTTTCTGTGATTTCTCTGACATGTGAATAAATTAAAAATACATTTTGAACGCTGAACAAATCAATCACGAAGTATCCAAAAATGAATATCCAAAAAAGAATTTTTGGGATTGGTCTTTCATAGTTTGCTGTTCAATGCATGGGTTCAGTCACAATTTTGTAATGAACATAATTTTAATTGTATTATGCTCTCTGACATGACCAAGCTACTATTTTAATTGTGACTTTGGGGCACATAAAGAGAGCATTTCTCTGGTATAACTTATTTTGGCTTTTCCTTTCTTAAAGTCAAACTGTGACTGTCGGTTGTACTTTTTCCATATTGTGGCACTGCCTCACTTTGACCTTTGATATGAGCATCTGTGTCCTGGTCGGTTATAATTAGTCATAAATCCATCAAATTTCAGCAAGGTTAAATTGTGCTAAATTGTCTTCCTACACCTGACACTTGTAATTCTCTGTCTTTTCTTTCTCCCGTTTCCCACCCAGCACCTTAGTGCCTTTTTACAAATGGTGCTGTCTCAGGTACACGCAGCAGCATCAAGTTGCACCAAGGGAGGTTTAGGTTGGACATTAGGAGAAATTTCTTGACTGAAGGAGGGGTCAGGCCTTGGAACAGGCTGCCCAGGGCAGTGGTGGAGTCCCCATCCCTGGAGGGATTTAAAAGACGTGTAGATGAGGCGCTTGGGGGCATGGTTTAGGGGGCGTGGGGGGGTGGGGTTGACGGTTGGACTCGATGACCTTAGAGGTCTTTTCCAACCTTAGTGATTCTATGATTCTATGATCATTGGTGCTTTGTAATCTTTAACTGTTTTATGACAATATTGGGCAAACATCTGTCAGGTAAAAGGATACCTGCTGACCAGGACACATCATTGCAGACTTCATTCCCCGGGCTGGATTCACTGGTACATTAGAGTTAGTAGAAACTCAGACTGAGTTGGGGAAGGCAGGGATAACTGCCCTGTGGGAGCAGACAAGGGGCAGGAATGGGTAGAAAGAGAGTCTCAAAGCAGTTTTTTGTAATAATCTTCTGTCCCACCTCGTACTGAGCAGAGCAAGGAAATCCCACATTGCATATGTTTGGCAAGAGCGGTACAGCTTCCACTTAACGGGTTATGTCTTCATTACTCTGGTATCTTCTTATAGCTATACAACATTATGAGTGGTACAAATAGAAGGGTTGATTGGAAAGCAGAAAAGCAGAAAAATTTTAGGACTTTTTTCCCGTGGTTTTTTTTTTTTTGATCAGCACTATTTTTATGTGTTGTTATCCATTCCAAGTATTTGAGTTTATATCCTTTGCTACCATGTGAACTGTTAGGACTATATTCTGTGGTCGTTTATCATGGACAGAAATGCAAGGTAGGTAAAGATCATTTCTTCTGTGAAATACGTACAAGTACTTACCGAAAACTAAAATCGGAAAGTGGGTCTGGAAGGAGCCCTCCCACAGTCAACGATCAGACAATGCTGTCATCGCACCCACAGATCCACACACCCGTCCCAGGGCATACAGACAATGGCTTATGAGCAATCAAAACAGACATAACAATGAAAATCAGTGATATCACAGTCTAATCCTTTGTATTGTTTACTCGAATCAGAAAATAAAGCTTACCTGATGCTTTATTCGACCTTCAGTTAAGGAAAGCAGAAGAAAAGGTAACTGCAAACTGTGAAGGAGCCCCTGCTTCGGGAAGGAGTGCTTCGAAGTACGTCCTTAGTTCTGTCATGGTTGGACTCGCCAGAGGTAAGTGAGGTATGTTTATTTTTCTGATAAATAACTAGTGGTTTTGTCATCCTTTGACGGCGGGTTCTTTTCAGGCACCCGTTGCATCTTCAAAGAATCCATTAGCTGAACATCTTGTTTCAATTATTTTGGAGGCTGTTGAGAGAACATGAAAAACATTCTGAAACATGAAAAAACACCTCTTCCCCAGTTTGCTGGCCATCCGAATCAAGCAAAAAGACCTCGGACAGCGTTTCTCCAACTTTATTGTGGCTTTTTCCTTGTACATTACAAGCCCATTTCCCCCTGACCCCACACCCAAAACCCCCCAACAATTTGGACCTCCCACTTACAGGGTTACACCTTAAAGAGGCTGGGGGATTTCATTCTTCACCCATAGTCTCATTTCAAGGGTATCAGAGCATTTGTCTCATATTGATGAGATGTGGAAGAAAAGGCTTTTTAATTTCTTGGTTACCAGGATATAGTAATGACATTCTGCTTTTCCCATGGGATGGGATTCTCCTTTGGTGTACAGGTCCTGTGCAAGGGTAAAGTTTTCACGTGGAGATGCACAGGTTTGGTCGATACAAAAGTGAGTCTGAGCAATCCTGTATAGAAAGTGAGAGAGCACCGGGGGATCCAGATCCACGTGCACCGACGAGGAAAGACACCGCTGCTCCTACATGGGCAACCCATGAACGGAAGCCTCAAACGTGAAAGAGCAGAGCTTCAAGTGAGCTTTAAAATTCAAAACACCTTTCTTATCTTTAGCTAAATTGGAGCAAAACAAGAAGGAAGCTAAAGTTTCTTACTGATTTGGAACTCGCAAACTACATCATTTCAGATGATGGTAGGTTTGGTGATTTTAAGAGACATTTCCTGGGAGTCCCTAAGGGCAAACTTTATCCAAGCAAAAGCAGAATGGTGGATGCGCTATCTAGGACACGCAGCTCCACATCTGTGGATATTTTAGTAAAATAAGATTAAATGAGGAGAAACTATATTCTTTTTAATTGCCCTTGGGTTTGGTTAAACCTCCAGAGACAAAAAGCTTCCCTTAGAGGTACCAGGCAATTGAAAAAAAAATCAGCTTCTCAACTGGGACAGTGAGACAGCACATCCACAAAATTCCTTGTGGAAAACTGGAAGTTGCTGAAGGATGGACTCGACACAAGAACCCAAAACCAAAAAGGACGTTACTGTCTTGGTCCCTGGGCAGGGAGGATCTCCATCGTACGAGTTACACGGCAGTGTTTATGCACAGCACCAGCCCTGCGGTATTTCCTCGCCTGCTGCAGCAAACCCTGCCATTTCTCCAGACGTACCCGGGCTGCTGATTTACTCCGGCAAAGGAGAGAGAACTGCGCTGCCGCGGGGCTTTTACAGCTCCTGGGCTGTCTCCGAGTGCCGGGGAGCCTGAGCAGCATCAGACGTAAAGCGCAGGGTGAAGAGTACAGTGGAGCCCACTGGAAAAAAGCTGTAGTCATTAATATGGATTCCAGGGTAATTTTATATTTCATGAGCTTCTTTTCTCTTTCTCCTCGAGCCCCCAGGAGATGGCAGATGTTTTCGGGTATCACGTGGAAAGCAATGTGTCTTTTTTCTTTTTTTTTTTTTATTGTGAAGATTCCTCCTCACTTGAAAGGATTAAGAGAGGAAATTTTTTTTTTTCCCATCAAATGTCTAATTCAGATCTTCTTCACCAAACGCAATCAGCATTTCTGAAAAGTTTGCAGTTGTGCTGCCTCATAGAGCATTTGCCCTTCTAAAGGTATGAACTTGTTCATTAAAGCTGGCTACGCAGAAAGCTTGGATCCCTTATCTCCTTCAGGGGCACAGCTCATACGCAAGAAAACGTTGGGATCAGTGAAACCGCAAAATGTTTGTGCTATTCTCAGGTTGTACATTTATTCCATATATGTTATTGTCTCCCTCTAAACCAAATTCAGAGCAAAACACCTTGCTAAATCAAATCTATACATAATATTTGAAAAATTAGGTCTAATCTTGCAGTCTGTAACTAAAGAAAGGTATTACAAGTAAAACCGTTGCAAAAGCTGCATTGAATTTCTTCTGGCGAAATCCGACATTAGCAATAAACCACTGTGACAATGGGCAAGAGCTCAGAAGAAAAGTGATGGGATGTAAAATCTCTATTTTCCTCACTATAGCATTACTCTATCTCAGTATTGCATACACATCTATTGAACTTATCTGTAATTGTCCCCTCAACTCCTTTCTGTTGGTTTCTTGCTTTCTTTTAACAATAAAATAATTTTCTTCCGCTTCTGCATACATAAGGGTGGTAAGGCAGTGTACTTTTTTTTCCTGAAAAACTGTAAAAATTACATTGTATTAATTCTTTGCACCCGGTACTTGCCTAAATACAGAAATACCTACCGTGAGGGGCAACACCAGCGGCCGGGTCTGTGCAATGACCAACAGCCAACGAGCTCTTGGCGCCGAGGTCTTTGCACCATGAATTTCTCCCTAACTCCTTCCTGGACTGTGTCTTTGGCCAGAAGATACTGCACCCTTCCAGCCTGAAGGCAAGACCTCTACACCATAACTTTCCACCGCTGGATGTATTCAACCAAAAAAAGCAAGTTCAAAAAACTGGTCATGCATCCATGATGCATAAGCATGCTGGAAATTGCCCCTTTTCTCTGGTCTACTCCAGGAGTGGTTTAGGAACGCTCCGTGAAATGGGGATGGGGACTGATATTGCAAATCTTGGCTGGGTGGGGGGCTGTTAGTGCTCGGTCGCTGCATTGCTGCCGGCGGGCAAGGCTGGAAACGCCTGTGAATTCTCTTAGAGAGTGGGCATTCAGTGAGGGTGAGTCAATGCTTAAAGACAGGAGATATAAATACAGCAAAGGAGCACCAGAAAAAATGTCAAAGTCCTACTAACTCTAATCCCTCACCCAACTTTTATTTTAGCTTAAAAAGTAAGAAATAATTTACTTCTTAGCAAATATGGATGCCAGTTCATGAAGTATTTATTTCCTCCTACCTTAGTGTTTAAGGTGGCTCTATTTTTTTTTTCTCCTATTTCCAGGGAGGGGAGCAGACAGCTAACACTCTACTGAATGAAAGATATATGAACCGTAAAATTGCCAGAGAATCTCTAATGTACATGTTCAAGTCACCAGGCTTCAGTTCTTTTTAAGTGTAAGGACTCTGACTATTCTTGTGTTTGACTGATATTAGAGGGTTTTAAAAATTGTTTTAAAGGACAAAAGCTAAAACAACTGCTATATATTTCATTCAAAGCAACCAGAAATATTTTACAGAGTGATGAAGGTTATATATCCTAAATCTAATGGGAAGGGTCCCCCAAACCAGATCTTGTAATATTGGCTGCACAGAGGAAAATAATATTAATTGTAATGTCCCTTCACAATTTCACTCTGCCTTATCACCTTCACTTGATGCTGACAAAAGTAAAATTATTATGGATGTGGCAAAAAAATCCTTTTAGTATTTCTCATAAAATGAGATACATTAGGCTCTATCAGAGTCTCCTAATGGTTATAATAGACAGCCTGAAGGCCTAGACTAATTTTGCAATAGGTATGTTACACAATGAGAACATGAAACAAAGAAAGAGCTGGAAGGAGGATAAGATGATGATGGAGTCCTTCCTTGGTATGTGATGTTCGTTGCCCATTCCCAAGAAACAAGGAAGAAAAGTCTTGTAAAATTGTCAGCAATATGAAAGCACATTATCTTGGACACTAAAGAAAAAAAGATCATAACTTTTGCTCTGTATCCTGTCTATTCCCCTGGTGTAGAATGATATAACCTTAAAATACTTTTTGTTTTATTACTTGGAAAAGTGGAACAAAGTTACAAATCTGAAGTTTTAGGTAACCAAAACCCCTTCTTTTAATGATATTTTTGCTTATAAATGACCTGATGTGCAATATTGTGTTCCCTTCCTGGAGGCGTGGGGTGCAGGTTTGCTCCTGGGATGCTCTAGGAGGTGCCCAGGCAGAAGGGGCTGCGCCTGCTGCCGTGGGCTTGGCCGCAGGGCTGGAGTCGGGGTTCCCTCCGGCTCTGCCCCCGGCACAGGGCCTTTACACGCTGGTGTGCCGCAGGGTGACATACACGGATGTGGGGAAATTGTTTCAGCAAATGGTACGTGAAAAGTATATAAACTACATATACTAAGTACATAAACTAGTATATAAACTACAATCTGGATGAGGGGATCGAGTGCTCCCTCAGTCAGTTTGCACATGACACCGAGCTGGGCGGGAGTGTTGATCTGCTGGAGGGCAGGAAGGCTCTGCAGAGGGACCTGGACAGGCTGGATCGATGGGCCCAGGCCAATGGAGGAGGTTCAACAAGGCCAAGTGCCGGGTCCTGCCCTTNTGACGGTTGGACTCGATGACCTTAGAGGTCTTTTCCAACCTTAATGATTCTATAATTCTATGATTCTACAGACCTGAAAATATCTCTGTGCAAATAGTATTTGCAGAACTGAGAGGTGACCGCTGGAAGTGGGGGAGTGCTACGGAAATCCATTGACGGGCAGCTTTGGGGTAAAACGTGAACGAGTGTATGAGTTGGCAAATATGCAACTGCCTATAGGAACCAACTAAAATATCAATAGGCCTGAATATTTTTCACCCTCCAAATAATTCATTTAAATCATTTCACTTTTTTAATTTTTCCCCCCCAAGGGTTGATATTCCAGAGCTTCAGACAAAACCCACTACCCACTAACTTAGCTGCCATTGCCCATGCGACAGTTTTTCCTCACATTGTACATATTAGGAATATCTAAAAATAATAAACTATGTGCTGTAGCACCAAATCTGACCGGGGCAGCTGGGATGGGTTTCACAGCCGGCGTGAGAATCGGGCAGGGCACTCCAGGGAAAAGGTGGGGAACCAGAGCAACGCGACAGATCATCTGGCAAAGGTTTTGTTTGCCGCTTTGCAGAGGCTCTTGGGTTGGTGTGTGCGAGTGTGCAGTGCGTGACTGCTGTGGACCTCCCACACGAGACTTAGAGAGGCTGAACTCTTTTGCAGACGCAAGGCAGCAGTACGTGAGCCTGAGGTTCAGTGAGCATGCAATTATGTGTGAGATTCAATTACGGGCTTTTGAAGGCATCCCTTCTTCAGTTTGACCAGTATTTCTGTAACTTCTGCATGATATATATAGTTCTTCCTGTTCACTAAACTAGAAGGAAAATCCCCATCAGAATAAAAAGTCCCCCTGGAATTTGATTCCTGATGCATTTTTCTTATGTAAACAGCTTCTGGGAAGGGAATGATCTCCGGAAGGATATTCCTTCCACATTGATTTAAAAGAAGGGACAAGAATTCTTCAAAATACAGTTAATCATTTCCTTAACCATGGCTATGACATGCTCTCCTGAGAAAACACACACTCATTCTATCATTTCACATCAAGCCTGACACTTCCAAATCACATTTCACTGTCACGCCCTAGCATACACTCCACAATTTATTTTGACAGAAATATATTTCCCACCCTTTTTCACGCAGCAGTCATTACCGATGGGCGCCGTCTGTAGGAAGCACGGGTCATGGTCACCCGGTGATGCCGGGACTGTCGCGCTGAGGAGCAGAAGAACAGCACAAGGTTACGTTCTGGCTAGGAGCCGCTTTCAAAGGAGAGTTTATAAAAGAGATGTAAGTTTACATACAATTTAGACCAATGGCTTTCTGTGTGTTAAAAGTATAAATTTTCTCCCGTTTTGCAAAATCACAAGAATATGCTTACAAATGTAAACTTTTTGACCTACAAAGCTCATTGTATACATAGATAGACAAGCGGAGAGGAGCAGAGATAGTCGACCACACTAATAAAGTCCATGGATGACAGAAGCTAAGTAAGGACCTAAGCTGATAGGACAGGAATAATTTAAACCTGACTCCTTGTTCTATATCACTATGTTTGAAATGGGGAGGTATTTCCAGGACCTGCAGATGGATTGCTGCAGTGCTCATAGTAACGACATTTTGCATATTACCTTCCAGTCCCATGCACTTCAAGGAATTAAATGCTTCTACAAACGGGAAATTGGGAAACCAAGTGGCGTGATTCCTTCAAGATGAAGGGCACTTGGTCAGGAAAGTGTGACTTGGGGAAAAAGCCAGGAATAGAGATTTCATTTTCGGACTCAGTCCCATGCCCAGCCACAGCACGGTGCTTTTTTCTGCCCTGGCTGACTGCTGCACTCGGAGCCGTGCGAGAGAGGAGTCGTCCCTTTCTCTCCGTGGACGACAGCCTTCTAATGTCTCATTTTGATGTGCTTTTACAATGAAAATCTTTTCCTCAGCTACTTCTGATTAGTACTTTTTGTCTTCAACAATAGCGCTTATTACGGTGAATGGAAACCTTTCTTCAGGGGATATGTATGGGGACCACAGATTAAGCACACACTGATCATAAATATAGTTTAAGATCTAAAATAAGTTTTTTAAATGTAGTTATCAGTTATCTTAACATATTGTCTGAGTTCTTCTTTTTCCTTGAAGATATTTAATTCTTTTTTTTTTAACAAATAAGCACATTCATATTTAAAGAATAAAGTGAAATAATATGCTTTGTATTTCAAATCTCTTTTTACCCTAGTTACTAATTTTTTTATAAATACTTCTAGAAATCTATAAATTAAAGAAATCTCCTTAAGCAAGGGACTAATATTGGTTGTCTTGAGAAGAGAAAACTCGGGAGAAATGATAATAAAAAGGGAGCGATCATTTGAGGCTGATCCACAGCCACGGTCAGTAGGAGATGCTTCACCAGAGAACATCAGATAATTCCTGCGCGCACCAGAGGAGGAAGCCATCACATGGACACAGGGAAAATAGAAATGGAGGCAAAGTATTAAATGCTTTTTGTGGTTAAGTTCTTTCCAATATTCATTTGTTACAATATTCCTGATTGTGCTTTTTTTTTTTTCTTTTGACTGGAAAACATTTTTTCCTAAAATCCTGTTATTCAAATGTGTGAACAGTTAAGAAAGGTTAAACGCTAATGGAGAAAGGCATCTTTTGGGCAACGGGACAGATATTTAGAGAGAAATGAGGTTTTTAACACCAGACCTCTGAGGTTAAAATTTATCTGTTCTACAGGGCTAGTGCTAGCTGAAGAAAACGAAGCTTTTTTTTGGGAAAAAAAGGGCAATATTGTGACTTTCAGGTGGCGGCAGTGTGAGGTGAGGGCGTTACAGTTTGGCTGTTTCATTCCCCAGGTCGGTACCGGTGGGAGCTGTGGTTGCCCCGCGGGGAGGTCCTGCCCGCCCCGGCAGGTCCCTGGTGTGGGTTGGCTTTTCAGGTGTAATTGTGGACATCGGTGTGAGGCGTCATCCAGATACTGCTTGTTTCACTCCAATTATTGTATAATTGTCTAGGCAGGATTCGTTCTTCATCTACGCCAGCTCCCCTGAGTTACAGTAAATAACAACATACTCTCATTTTTGTCAAGTGATGGATAGGATAAAGAATGATCACACCTTCTTAACTAGTAAGTACTGTGGGCTTAAGTTTATAAGCTTAGCTCATTCTTCATTCTTCTTCATTATATTCCCTTTCTTCTGTTACTCCTATCAATGCAGCGTGAGCTTGTGATGTATCCAAACTAAAGTTTTTAGAGCCACGTTGTCATTCTTCTGCACGGACGGAAATTACCATACACAGTGCGTGGCAACGTGGAACCAGGCACTGGAGCTTTAATTCTGCCTTTGAAACAATTTGATCATGAAGGATTTCATGCACATGAAGGTTTTTCTTTGCACAAGGAAGAATAAAAAATAATGTTTGTGTTCTAGTATTATACTCCTCTGCTAAAACACTGCTAAACAAACAAACACACTAAACTGTGCCTATAATAAGCTCAAGCTTTTGATCTAAAAACCAACATCAACCAGCTTTTCAGAATCCAGTTAATTATTAAATAACCCATGAAGATTTTGAATGCATGATTGGCTTTTATGAGCTTATCTGATAGACTGAATTTCTCTGTTTAGTTTATATAGATAACTTCAATTTCTTCTCTTTTCTTGAAAATATATCTTTACTGATAGATGAGAACATGCGCTTATTTTGAGTAAGGTATACTTTTATGAGGCACGACAGAGAAATGAGAGCTCCAGAAACGTTAAAAGTAGTATAAGAGGATTGCAGATAAGTCTATTTTTGGCAGTAAATAAAGGTCAAATTCAATTATTATTAGAGGTTATTAAGAAAATGCTGTAGGCAAAGTAAACACATTGGCCAACATACTAAGGAAAAGCAGGTGTATAATCAGATGGTCCGTACAACCAAAACACATTTTCACTAACAGGTTTGAAAAAACCACATTGCACTTGTGTGTAAACATTTTCCAACTTTCTAAGCCCAGTTTCAGGAAATCAGTACAGGTCTGTTGTTTCTGCTTTGTACCTCTGGTCGGTTCCCATATTTTTTTCATTGCGCTGCTGTAGAGAAGTGCCGATACAGACAAGATATGTATCACACAGCTCTGATTGCCATTTCTGTGCAAGGGTGCCAAAAAGCTGCTGATGCTACGTTGTGTGTTGTGCGCTGTCCCTGATGGTGTATAGCTTAATTCGAAAAAGCATGTAATTAAGTGTGTGTTAATTTTTCATTTCCATAATGAGCTTTTATAATTCTGTACAGAGCATGAAAAAAACATTTCCGAAATAGAAGTGATTTACATCGCAGGCCTTCCTGTGGATTGATTGCTGCTCTCACCGAGCTGCTGGCAGATGAGCAGCGTCCCTTCACCGCAGAATTACTTAGCGCCGCTATCACAGACCTCGGTCCTACTCCATTACATGGGCTCTGTCAGAGGGACCCCCTTATCTACTGCTGCTAGGTGATGGGCATGGCTAAGAAATGAAATCTCTAACGATAGGAGAAATGGAATAACTGGATTGTAAATAAATCCATTTCGGACACTTCAGAAAGGCTAAACTCTCTGATTATTTCTCCAGAAAAAGATTTATTAGTAACTGGAGCCTGTGAAGTAGGCAATGAAGTGAACCCAAGTCCTCAGTGAGACGACAACTGGCATATAGTCAGAGTTACAGACTATAATGATGAGCACATAATTACTATTCCTATTTTGGGGGGTTTCACATCAATCATATACCACTCCTGCCTGCACAAAGCCCTATTGAAATCAGTGAAGTACATTGCCAATAAAATATGAGTGTATTCCGAAGTCACTATTGGGAATCTTAGTGTTATTTAAGTATTTTAAGTACTTGTTTTGATAGGAGGAATATTTTCAAAGGAAGTTATGGAAATAGAATATGCTTGTATAGAAAGATGGGTTATGTATTACCTTAGCTACTGCAAAAAATCATTTTCTGAGAAATTACATTATGCTTAAAGAAATTGATATAAGATAGGATAGAGATATATCTGCAGGCTTTCCTCTTTTTAGTACAATACTCTTAATTTGTTCATCTCCAGCAGATCAGTAGGTAAGCTTAGTCCTCTGCATTTTTACTGCTTCAGTTATTATTATCCTCTAATTCAGCTCTTAAATATTGAGTAGATTCAAATCACAATCAAGTTTCAAAGTGATAGAGATGTGTGAGGAAGTATTTTAAGTTAATTACGGGGGTTCCTAATTGGAAAAAGTGGAAGTTTTGTGTGATTTACTGAATAATAGGTTGCACATGGCCTTGGAGCGAGTGAGAGTCAGACTTGCTACTCCACCGGAGTAGCATCAGGCAATGCTGAGTCTATACGTGAAAAATCTGTAGGCAGCAGCTCAGTACGGACACGAGTACTTCTGAACACCGGGACATGGATCTGCAGAAAAGGCATGATATGGCATGGTCATATCAGGGCTGCACGGTTATTCCCGTTACAGTATCTCACCTTGTTCTTTACTGGGTGATAAGCAGCACATATTTAATTACCGTAAGCCTGCATTCTTGGCCCCATACTATATGGCTGTAAAATGCTTTCAAAGCAATGTAAAAGTTCTCCTTTGGACAATATCCTAGAATAAAACTAGTAATTTGTTACAGATAAAAAAAGAACGTCTGGTTTTTGATCCTATAATTTACCGGTCCAAATAAGTGATTTTATATTCATGCTTCAAGGTATCCTCATTCTCTTCAAGCAAATGTTGAAGCTGTAGTTATAATGGGAACAAAGCTCCACCAGTTTCCTGGCCTTTATCTGCTTTTTTTCCCTGCCATTGTTAATGGAATACAGACATTTTTAATGCTCTTCAAACACTGATTTTCCTTTTGATTGCCTATTGACCCTAATGTCTAAATCCATACCTGCTTCAGTGAGGTATATCTTACTGTATATTGATAAGTCTATATTTTTACCATCCGTTATCCGAAAGAAAACTAAGTTTAATGTGGTGCATAGGTTTATGTTACAGTTTTATTTCTGTATAAATAACAGTGGAGCTCAAGACAACCTGGTTAACCTGCCTCTCTGCTATCATTTCACAATTATGTTCACCCATTATTCTTATTCTTATGTCTTGCATGCTTCAGGAGTAATGAAAAAACATAAGCCAGATATGGATCCTTTGTATATATTAAAATGTAGGATTTTCATTGCTTTATTTTCTGTTGTAGAATGTGGTAAATTTTCAGCACGTAAATAATCTTCATTGATTTGTTTGGTGCTTAAATATCTTCTGGCTTAAGATATTAACAGATAGGGAGATAAGTCTCTTATTCTTAATAGCATTGATGTCAACTACTAGTTTATTTTTCTGTAGAATGAGATTTTCTCAACCAAGAGAAAGACGAAAGAGGCCCCATTTTAAATGACACCGAGAATAAATGGCCATGGTCACGACGGACGGGCCATGGCATCACTGGTGCTGCGCGTGGTGGGAGCAAAAGCAGAGCAAGCATCCTTGGAGTGGCCCAAAGAAGGATGCTGCCCATGGGTTTTCTTCCTAACACAGCTATTTTGACATAGGACAAAATTCTGTTTAAGGCTGTCTAACGTATTTCCAAATGTTCTTTCCATCCCTGGAAGTGTCTTTGTTAAGTCTTATTAAACTCAGCCTTAACAGTATCTTATGGCAAAGAGACATAAATGCCAGCTATGCATGAGATGAAAAATTAATTCTATTTTATTATAATTTCAATGAGTTTTCATCAATTAGGACTTTAGGCAAGGCATAAAAGGAGATTGGAAAAAGCAGAAGTACATATTAACATGCTGGGGCTGAAATTAACTCACAAACTATTTACCTAATTATTTATCTGAGTTACAAACATTGGTTTGAGTTTAGAGAACAGAAAAAGAAGCCTTTTCTGTTCTGAATTTCGGCAAACTGGCTAATATCCCAAAAGATGATACACAACGCGTTTCTAAGAAACAGCTTAAATCAAAGGAGAGCAAGAGTTTGATCCAGAGCAAATTAAAGTCAAGAAGCAGATGTGCCTGAAAGGCAGGGGTGGTTTCAAACCAAGAACCCTCTTCCCCCCAGGGTCAGGGACCCGAGGAGCTGTGACCTGGAGCAACACAGATTTTCCACCCTGCCCATGGAGAAACCCCTCCACTGATTCACAACAGCTATTCTAGCTGCTGAACACGTGAACTGTAGCTTATAGGGAAAGGTGCTGCTGGTGCAACGCTTGTCGTACATGGGCACCTACTCACATGGGGTATGGTTGCAAAAACATTTATAAAAATATTTTGCAACATGGACCATGTAGGCAAGGAAGGCTGCCGAAACAGCTCTACCACTACCATTACGCAGATTAAAGTCGTCGAGAGGAAGCTCCCTGACTTCATGCTTGTGTGTGATGCTCCACAGCCTCTCTGCTCACAACCCGTTATCTCCCAGATCCAGTCCCTGTGCCCCGTTCAGGTATTGACCCTGTGTGTGAACAAGATGGGGGTTTTTTGGCCAAGTCTGGATTCTCTGATGGGGCAAAACTCTACACATAATAGCTCCCTCATTTTTCCATCTCTCAGAAGGGGAAATTTGGCCAAGTAAAGGACAGTTCAGGTCCTGTGGCTTGCTACAGCTGATCATTTGATGGTTGGACTTGATGATCTTAGAGGTCTTTTCCAACCTTAGTGATTCTATGATTCTATGATTCTATGATCATATGGGCTTCAAAATGCAATGTGAAGCTCCACGGACATTATAAGTCTGAGAGATGCTATTTCAGAGTAAAACTTGGTAAAACAGCACAAGCTGAAGCCTTAAATCATATATTCTGAATGGGGAAAATATTAGATTATTGCACTTTCCCTAGCTGCAAAAGGTATGTAGCAGTCAAGTCCCTAGCACTGCTATTACAAGAGTCTTATATGATCAGCATCGATCCGTGGCTCTGTGTTCTTCAATAATTCAGTCTTCAGTAACTGCCCATTATTATTGTCCAATTTCCTGCTAGGATGACCAACTATAGCTGCGTTTTATATCTTATTCTTTCAGTCTATGAATCTGTGCTGCTTTTCATGTTGTTTTTTAATCTGATTAATAGGTTTAAGTTTTACATTTATATTATCTTGTCTAACACTTGCTTTTGTTGTAGCAATCAAGTCACTTAAGGTAGTGTAGCACAGAGGAGCTTATTCTTCTCAGCATTATTTATTTATAGCATTTTTCATCCTTGCTGCTTTTTACAACTTACTTTGCTTTAAAGGTTATGTGGATAGCCTGTTTTAAGAAGTAGTGTTTTAAGAACTACTTAAACACGATGCCAGCTGTGTAATATTTTATCCAGACTTTAATAATAACAGCAGAGAGACGGCTCTTCCTTCCTTGATGTCAGGAACACCTACGTGTCAGTTCAGTTCTGCTGTAACCCATGTACAGGACCATCGCGTATGCAAATGTGGAGGTAGGGCAGGCAATTTACATATAGAAAGGGGTTTTTTTGGAAGTACTTTTGTCATCTTTCCCTGTAAATTAGACCTGGAAAGGCATAACATACTCTAAACAAAGCCTTGTTATATGCTGAATATCCTGAAAATGGCAAGGAAATGGCACGGAAATAGCAAGATACAATTCCTAATGGCCATATATATTAGGAATCCTTCCCTTCTCACCCAAATATAACTTTACAACATAGTACAACATTCAATGCCATCAATAAAAGCAATGCCGAATGTTGGTGCTCCATTTCATTTAAAATTACAATGAACTGAAAGTGAATTTAATCACCCTATCCTGTTTTATAACAAATAAAGTCATTGTGATTAATGCTACTACACACAATACCAAATTAATTTCAAATTAAATCACTCTTGCAGTAAGTTAAGTGTCTACAACCAAAGACATGCCAACTAAAAGGTCACTAAAATTACCGATACTGGAGAAGGTGCAATACAAGGGGAGGAGGCAGAGCCTGGACAGAAAGCTCGAGCGAGCTCAGGAGCAATTTCTTTTATAGGCAATGGAAAATTTCAAATGGATATATATGTGTATTTTTTAATGAGATGAGGTGGATTCAGAGTGCACACATTTCTAATTCGACTAACAGATCACAGCTGCAATTCTTACTTTACCTCTTTGGCCTCATTCTGCTTGTGGTTTCTGCAATGTCGGGTCCATCAGTTTTCTACATTTAACTGTAGGATTGCAATTTTATTAACTGATCCTTCCTTTTGAGGTGGAATATGTGAAGATCTGGGGGTGGTGGGATTCTGTCTCCTGCCCTTACTTGCTGTAACTTAATGTCTCACCTGCTGTAGTGCAGCTCACTGTGTCAAGTCTTATTCTTAGCAAGAAAGAGTTTGTAAACCAGAGGCTGCCCAACATTTTCGGTATGTGTGTGCATCTTGTAAATCCTCCCAGACCAGCAATGGTTAAAACAGTTTACAAAATTAAATCCATGAGCGCTAATAAAGAGTTCCTCCTCCTTTTTGAACCAAAAGTTTGATAAAAGGACAGAAAATATAGTGGTTTTGTAGAGCATTTTTGATTCATTAACAGCAACTGGATAATTTTGAGGCCAAATTTAGAACTGATTTTGATTTGAAAGCAACTTCATTGCTTTCACCACATAAAAGGCCGTGGCCAGTTCTGGGATTCAATGAGGCACTTTGATGGGACACTCAGATTGTTAAACAAGGTTGTTTTGCGAACGGGCAGCTCCAACGCCTAACTTTGCTCCTCCTGCCGCATTTCATTAGCCCCCAAATCCAAATATAAAAACNAATATTAATTCAGAGCAAACAAAAGCAAATGAGAGCAGCTGTATCTGAATTTCTGCAGTCGTTGTTTTCCCAGGGACCAGAAGCAGAACAACGTGAACTATGATACCAACCCTCCTTTCTGTGAAGGAACAGTAGTCCTCTGCCACCCCATCTGCACAGCTCGCTCTTTCCCTTGCGACAGAGCTGCCTTTGTTTGCCGAGGGAAAACACAGAGTCATTTTTTTGTACTGGGATTCGTAATACGCTGTAATTGTTTGAGAAAGAGTAAACTTTTTCAGAGATTCTAAACAGAAGATTTTTTTCCAGAGATTCTAAATGATTTGCAGAGTCTTTCAAGGAAAATGCTTGTCAGAGATACAAAAGGAAAATATTTCCATGCAGAAAGGTCGGGCAGAAAACTCCTAAAGATGATAACGACTATTGCTGAATTCACTTGAAGCTTAATGTGAGAGCAGCAAGAGCAAAGCTCTTCTTATCTCTTTGTTTTAGAGTGCTCAGCAGTTTTAGTGTTTACGGCTGATCCTCTCCAGAGGATAAAATCTCCACATTTTCTATTCGAAATGCTAAAAGCATTAGAAGTTTTAAAAGATTTCTGTTCTTTAAAAGGCAAACACAAGCGGGAAAACGTGGAAGTGACTCTCATTTTATGATAGTCATATACACTGAAACTATTCACAATTTATTTATCTGACAAGAAGCCATTACTTTTCCTTAGCTGATGCATCAGGATTTCAATTCAGAATTCAACAAGCCAAGGAGGAGTTAGTTCATGCCCTCTCCTGGAAATTATTATCTATCCCTTCTCTCTGTCTCTGGGTTTTTGGTAACAATACCACCCCGAGCCCCGCGGTGTCGGGAGGTGCCGATTCACATTATGATTCTTGCAAAACACAAGAAACGATTGTTTCCCGGCGGGTTTGGGGAGGCTTGAAGAGACTTTTGGCTGATGCAGCAATTAAATAACTACAGTTGAAGGAGACCTTGGCATCATAAAAACCACTCACTACCAGTTGCATTTTCTGCCTCAGGGACTCTGTATGAAAGAAGGTGACAAACCATATGAAGCCACATACCTGACTATGCCCATGAAGTACCTAGAAGTAAAAAAATGCGTGTCATCAGCATTTCAAAAGAAACTAAGTTATCACTTTATGAATTCAGAGTAATCCATTTTCCTGCTGGTTAATGCTTTATTGGATCCGCCCGGCTCCCTGCAGATAAGCACAGAAATGCTGCATAACCTGCAGTGGAAGATCTTTCATAGCAGTGAATGTTAATCTCCTTGTAAAATTCAGAGGCATAAATATCTGGCATAGAGCACCTGTAGTTGTTTTGCTTTTTTTAAATAATTCATTATTTAAATGCTTAAATGCATATTAAATACTGCAAGTTCTATTGCATTGCAAGAGAAAAAGACTAGATTAATCCCCAGTCACTGGAGCTTATATACGTTGATTATACTCTGAAAGATACATTTGTGAAAATGTTCTTCTTTCACAGGGAGAACTAGGGAATGGTTTGGAAGACCACACATTTTTCTGGTCCAGTGCAGGTGTAGGAGGACTAGAAAAGAAGGCAGTGCCCCTCGGCCATCCCCGGCCATCCACGCACCCGACACACCGGAGGTGACTGAGCGGCACCAGGCTGCTGGCACAGTCAGCGCCTGGGTTTCCCCAGGGAGAAACGCAGAGGAACAAGTGGTCCTGTCACCGTCCGTACCCTACTTAGAGCTTATTTATCTCGGTGAGAGATACATGATGATTGCTATGAACAAAACTTCTCTTTCCCCTGAAGCTGCTATTACAATGTCATTGCCCCCTCGCACATGGCTGTGCTTTAACGGAGCAATATGTCTCTTCATTTAAGAAGCAAAACAAATCATAGATTTGATGTCTTTTCCCTGCTCTTTGTCCAATGTTAGCACTTGGCTGGTTTCCTCAGACAGTAGGAACATAAGAACGTAGCCCGGCAACACCGCCCAAAACCCAGGACATAATTAGAGCGGAACAAAACGCGGCATTTCACAGCTTGCGGGGAAAGCCTTTCCGTCAGCACGGAGGGGAACGTTTCACACGTAGTAGCCAGCCCTGGTAATTTAGTGTGTAAAAAGCAGAGGGGTAAGAGTATGGTCAGCTCTGAAGGGGCAGGAAAACTCTCCTTCCCCTGGACACCCTTTTGAAATGAATCAGTACACCAACTTCAGTCCAAGGGCAGCTCGGAACAGGCTGTATAAGTCCTAACAGACAAAAGTAGAATGCCATTACAGAAATTACATTTATAAATTAAAGTTTTTAACAGAAAGAGCAAATTTCCTCAGGTATACAAGAGCTACAATCCCCAAAACCCATTGCACACCAGGTGACACTCTCTCCTCCACTGTGTCCCAGGCAGCCCTCTGTGCCCCTGTGAGTGGTTTTAACACCATCGCCTTAATAATTTTATGGAAGAGTATTAGTGTATTTCTCCATTCATATGACTTGTTGCTGTCAAGTTGCATTTTTCATCTGTTTGTTTGGTTTTCCTAGGCCATTTTCAATTTTAGCATGGAAAATAGTCTGAAATAGCCCAACGTCTATCTCGAAGCAAGACATACACCTGCATCAAATCTTGTAGCACACTGTGAATACAGCCAGCGTGTACTGTCTGTAAGTGTACAGGCCTTTTTTGAATACATTCATTGTGGAAAAACTTGTTCTGCTGCTTCATTGTATTATCACAAATGTTTTCGCTGACTTCAACTCCTCTGATGACTCACACAGAGGCAATTCGTCTCCCAGAATAAAACACTGTTGTAGCAGTTTTTTCACATAGAAGGCAAGTGTTTCAGGATTTTCTTTTTTAATGTATATAATACATGCTCAGTGTAATCTCTAATGCATTATCCGGAAGCTCTAAGTTTATATATAAACTAGCAAGGATGGTCTCCCACTGAAGCAGTCTGGAGGAGGAAGCCACAAACCTTAATAGGCCATCTAAATTTGGATGAGAAATAAATTTGTCTCCTGGGACAGCATTATCTCTATACGGTTTCTATGGCTGCTAGTTAGGGTCATTCTGCTCTTCCTCATGAAGTCTCCCTCTCTGAAAAAAATCTTTTTTTTTCAATTATTACTGACATATTCATACTGTAGCATAAAAGTATTTGACATGAGTGATGTGATTCTATTAACTGGACACATTTGAATTGTGAACATTTGTGAACTGATGAAGAAATGCTACTTGCACCCTAATGCCCACGTCTTCTGAGCAAAACGGGTGTAAGACTTGCAGCAGGAGAGTGAGACGAGCCGTACAGAGGAGGAGCTGGCTGCCTTTGAAGAAAGCCGCTTCCACCTAATGAAGGCAGCAATAGGCAAACCCTGACTTTCACTAGAGTCACTGCCATGAAAGGACTGGCTTTTTTAATGTTTTTAAGTTTGTTTTTTAACTTTTTTTTTGCTTTAAATTAAGCCCATTTATTTTCATTTCACCTGTTTAAGTGAATCTGCCTGAATTTGGCACTGAATTCTCCCCTGTAGACCCATCGGCTACAAGCCTTGGACCGTCCTCCTGGGAATTCAACCCCAGCAGCACTTCTGCATTGTGGGAGAGAGTTTATGTCTTACAGCGGGCAGCAAAATCCCAATTCCTCTAATGAGCGAGTTTCACTAATCAACTTCATCAGCACACAGTATTAACCAAGGTTTCGTTTGTCTTTTTTTGCTGTGACCCTTCTTTGCCTGTGCAATCCTTTTGGGCTTGGTGCTCTAGACCTGTTGAAACTGGAGCCATTTCCTTGCTGTGCTTTGGTACAATGCTAGCATAAAGACATACTTTATGGGAAATAACTACTAATACAGTTCTGTGAGTTTGCAAGAATTCAGCTGTCCTAGAAGCGTACAAGAGTATACAGAATTTGTTATTGCAGCTTTGTTACACATGAGGCTCTTTTATTAAAGAATAATTTGACAAAATGTACTCGTGTAGGAAGTTATCTGTTACTCAAGTGTTTATCTTATATTTTCTAACTGTAAGGACACTGCATCTATTATATGCACGCTCACATATCAGTTGTGTTAAGGAAAAAAGCTTTTGCAGAATTCTGCAAAACTCCAGAGCTCTGGGGACTCTCTAAAAGACATGTAAGAATTATTTAAAACCAGAGTTTTGAGGCTGAAAAATACAGCTACTTGCTTTGCAATTAGATGCTTCATTTCAGAGTATCTTACTCCGTGTGAAATAAGGTTGTGCCTTTGAAACCGGAGGTGGAAGATATCTGATAACCATGGGACGATGGAGCAGCACCACAAACAAGGGGTGAAACACAGGCCGGCTGATGCTCCCACGGACTTGGTAGGGCAGCGTAATGCCGGGGATGAGGCCTCCGCACACCAAAATATCGCTGTGGAGGTTTAGATACAGCAGGCTTGAAAACTTTATCTCAGGGTTTGAAAGTAATTGGGCGGGGAGGTTAAATGAAGTGAGTTTAACAGCAGCTCCAAAAAGCTTTCAGCACCTGAACCAAAACCAAACAGGGATCTGTTCCTCTGCCGGGCTTCCCAACAGCAACGGGATTCCCTCCAGCATGAAGGATTCGGGAAATTCTGCTGTGTCTGGTACAGGGAGAAGTCATCAGGCGACGCTGAGTGTGTGCTCAAGAGACACCAGGTACGATCCTCTCGTGCAGAATCTGAAGACATCCATATGGTGAGAACCAATTTTGTGGAAAGTAACTGAAAAAGGGAAACAAACAAACAAAAAGTTTCGTCTGCACCTGCTACATGTGGAGAACAAAGACATAACAACTAGCAAGTAGAAGGTAAAGTAAGGGTAAATTCATAATTGTGGGGAAAAATGTCCGTCTGTAACGTTCTAAATACTAGTAGAAGTTTCAAACACTCTAATTGATGCCACAGCAATGTGAAACCCTGAATTATAAAAAATTTAAATTGCATTTTTCTTTTAGATAATACTTAGACTAAGACAATGAACGTGAGCTAGTTTGCATTAGTAGCTATTTACCACCATTGAGAACAAAATGGATTTACAAGGGCCCAACTTTACAGCCTGTTACTTGTCGAGGACCTTGCTCCAAGAGGAAGGGATTGCAGCATAAGGCTCTGCACATTGTCCTTTATTTGTGAAACAAGGATTTCTCTGTTTCTAAAACTTCAACATGTCACTACAGATTTAATTAATTTTCCTGTCCTTTAAAGTTCTAGAAAGAAAATAAATATCAGAAATATAGATGCTTTTACTATGGGTCTTTTGATTCACTTCTGCATATCTAATAAACTTTCAGATATATTGTATGTCTCAAACAAAGCAAGTCCTCTCATGTTTGAGAGAGATTATTCTCACAAAAGAGAATCGCTTTGTCAAAACAATGAGAATAAGAAAGTTTTCAAGATTAAAATGTCAGGGAGATAAACACATTACTTTGAACCGTATTTGTATTCTATAGCTAGTTCAAACACTCAAGCAGTTATCTTTCAAAAAGTAAACATGCATGAAATCTGATCAGCTTTTTATTGTACATGGAATAAATTATGCAAGGCATTGTAGTAGACTCCTATATGGCTCATTTACACATCTTTTGATAAATGTAATATGCAGATTCCTAGTCCTTTGTGAGACATTAACCTTCGTGCATATTGATGCTGTTATTCTGAAAGATGACAGGCATTCAGAGACCTTTCTGTGTCTCTTTGAAAGCAAGCCAGCCCCCTTTTTGGGGAGGGACTTGCTCAGTAATGTACTAATGGACGTTCTTTAGACTTCAGTCTTGTCATAAATTTTCTTCTCAATGTCAAAGAATTAAAGCTTTCAAGTAATTTTAATAGTGGTGTGAAGTGGTCAGGACAGAAGACGTGCAGTTAGTGCACAATCCAAACGTTATTCAGAAAGAAGTCAGTCCTAATTCACCAACCACAGGAATTACTGGAAAGTTATTTCACTTGTGCTGGATGATAGAAATTCATGCTGAATGGCTCAACTCTTTGAAGATAAATGATTTGGGATGCTTATCTCCGTTTCAGACACCCAGCAAGGCTATTTTTCGAAAAGGGAAGAACTCCGTAAGCATCTCAATTTGGCACTCCATACTTGAACTGACAATCCCCACTTGTGAAATGTTGGCAAAGAGGACTGCTGGAAGCCTTTCACAAGTACCTGTGTAACACTGGCTTTTGCTAATACTTTGTCTGATAGGGCTACAAAGCAATATAGGCATGTCTTGCTACAGAACATTTGCTGATAAATGGAATTGAAATTATGGCTATGCTCTTTTTGTGCAAAAATGTTCCTTTTCCTTATTTGGCAGCGAAAAAGAATCTAAAGTTGAGAATCTACATCTCTAAAGGTGAGGAATTTTAGAATTTTCTTTTGAAAGAAGCAAATCCTCAGGAAATCTGAAGGATTCCATTTCTGTTCTTATTTTAAGTCAAAGCTAGAAGATCATCTTTTGGCGAAAGGAAAAGAAAAAAAAGCAGCATTTCATGACATGTACTGTTCCTTGCTTGGGTTAATGGTCGGGTCAGAGCACTTTTCAAACATCAGCCCACCTGCTGTCCCAAAGGGCAGAGCAGCACATCGCCGTCAGCACCGCGCTCCTGCTGAAAGGTCTGTTTGTCTGCGGGTTTTAATAACCTTGGCTGGATGAGGTGCTGCTGGAGGGGCGATGGCGCAACCTGCCGACGGGCTCCTTGCCCCGGGGGCTAGGCTGGGTGGTGGGTGCCTGTCCTCACTCGCGGCTGGGGTCATTGCTTTGCTTCACTGATTGGTTACACTTGAGTAGCAGGGGAAGTGCTGATGTGATAATATCAGCAGTAAAATAGAATAACATTGGTAAACTGACCTCTCCGAGAAATCTCCTCTTGGTTTAGCCTGTCCTGTGGGATGAGCCCAGCATGTGTGGGCTGGCGGATGCGAGGAGAGTGGGAGTTCGCTGAATTACACAAGTCTCCTGCTAAATAAAGCAGCTGGAGGACAAACAGAAGATGTCATTTGCTTGACAATGCAGTGATTGTTTCACTTGACAAGGTAGGGAAGGGCTTTGCTACAAAACATCCCCCAGCCTAGGCCTCTTCTCTTGATTTCTGGTTTCATTCTGGCCAGGAAGAATTGGAAAGGAATTGAGGAGCTGGGGAGGGAGCGAAAGAGTAAATGGCTTTTCCCACAAATCTTTATTGAAAAGTCAAGTTATTGCTGATAACTTAACAGCAATGTTCAAAATAAGCTAGAACTTGGTGAAACCTCCGAACGAGTTCGGTAACTCGGCTTTATAGTAAAGGAGCCTCTGAAAAGCCACAGTACTATCAGGGTGTCATTGGCTTAGTCCTCATGCAGATATATTAAGAGCAACTCCACCAAAAGGCTTTTCAGCCCAATTAAGTCTCACAGACTTCCAGGACCTTGAAGTCCTTTGCATTGCTCTAACACTAGAAAACTAACACACTTCCCAAAAAAGCTCTATAAATTGTTAGCCACACAAAATTCTCATTTTAAGTTTGCAGAAGTATAGGTAGAGATTATAGCTGATCTACCTGGCTCTGCAGTGCTGTTCTACAGGTGAGAGTAAGTTCCTCATCTTTCCTCTGTTCGCAGTAAAGCTGTAGCCAATATGCAGGGTGAGAGCAGTAATTCCATTAAAAATTGTGATCAGGTCAACAAAAAAGTTATTGGCTCAAAAATAATGGGAGTAAGATAATTATATGTATACAGATATATAATAAATGAAAGTATATTAATTATTTTATGGGTTTGAGTGTGTAGGCTGCATTTACTCAAAAAACCTGGAAGGGTGTGTATGACTGTCGGGGCTTGGAACAGACTTTCATCATAAAACAAAAGAAGGAAAAAACAAGAAGAGGAAAGCAGAGGACAGAGCGCAGTCCCTCGCCTTTAGGAGCGCAGTGTTAGGAACACACTGCAACGCCGAGACTTGGCAACACCGCGGCAGTGCCAGAAAACCACATTATCAGGGGGATTAATTCCCAGTGTCTGCCTGGCTAGAAATGCTTTAAAGGCTGTTGTTAATGGGAAAGGACAGACTTGAAGGGAACCCGAGTAAAAAAAAACAATTAAACAAACATGCTATTTTCTGATCCTTTTAATGCCAAATTCTGGATTAATGAGCAAGATCAGCCTACGGGCCCCCTGACTTGGTAAGAACATTTGATAACTACACATTTTCAGTTAAATCTATAGCTCAGCGGATGTGTTTGGTGCTTGTCTCTGAAGGGGAGAATTACTCACTCTCAAAATTACTTGCTGGCTGCTAGCATGGAAAAATGTTCTTTGTATTTCTCTGCCCTGGACAGGAAGGCTTTTCAGATGTTTATTTTAGGTACCAATATTTCCCTGTTAAATGATATACGAACATCTGACAATCTTTTTATGTATGCATTTTCACAATGCTCCTGTGAGATGAGTAAATGTGATTAATCTATTTTACAGGCAGGGAACTGAAGCAGGGCTCAGATCTGTGGAGATCTGAAAATGCCCAATGACACTCCAAAGTTTAAAAGAAAAAATACCAGCCCCCAAAAAACCCAACCTCATTCAATATCTCATTAAAATCATCTAGCATTCCCCTCGGTAGCTTCATCAACAGACTGTCCTGGACAAGGAAGGAGATGAATCTCCCCTAAAAGTCAAACTTTGCACATCTGCTAGGCTATCTAAACAGATAATCCAAAACGGCTCTAAAAGAGGCAAAATCAGAAACAGAGAACAAAATAGTCTAAACTTTTATCACCTTTACCATCACGACTGCTGCTTCACTGTCCCATCCGTCAGGGCCCTGCTGGCAGCAGCACCTACAGCTCCGGAGCAGGCAGCTGAACCACATAATTAGTTTTACACTCCAAATTAAGATTCCTCAAGAGGCAGTGGTAGGTCCAATGAGGTCTTCAGAAACCCAGAACCTCCCTCAAATCAGGCTACATCACTTATTTTTGGAAGGGTACTCACAGACTACTTACTTGTGTAGTTCTGTCCTGACCTACTTTGAAAGACATTTCTAAAATAGTTTATTTTGTACAGCAATGATTGAGTAAGCAGACTAAAAAATAATGCTGTGGTGCCCATTTTCCACCGTTGTGCAAACACTGTAAAAATGTGCCTATTAATAGGAAAAAATAAATTAATCCTTTGTTCCAGAGGGATAAATTGTCAATAAAAGCTAAAGAATAGAACATTTTATAATCTTCCATGCAAAAAGCATCCCAGAACATTTTGGATTATAAAGTAAGAAGGAAAAGTAACATTTAGGAGGAGGAAAGGGCAAGGATGGTCTCTTTGCTGATTCTTGTGGTATAACATGTCCTTTCATGCCAAACTTGCTTGAGAGAGTAGCTTGGGCTCTTCTTTCCTTCTGCCCCCCGTTTTGGGAGTAGCTGAGGAGGAGCGGAGGGTGCGTTGCACCGTCTCCCTTGGCACATCGTGCCTTTCATGCTGTGCTGAAACGCTTTCTCGCTTCAAAGAGGGTCCTCTGCCTTAGATATCATAGTCAGAGGAAGCTAGAGTGAAATTCTTCCTTTTAACTGTCTTATTCCCAGTGTTATAACTGCATACTAAAAAAACCATCAAATAGAGAAATGGGAATCCGTACCATCACTATGGCTAAGCTCATATAGGGAAAAAGTATCCAACCCAAATTCCAGACAGGATATAAAAATTACAGCTTGACTCATGAAGATTAAACCAAGTGCTGTATAATGTACCTATTGTCTCACCCACTCCAATAGTTGAATGCAAAAAAAAGGACTCATTAATTATGGTTCTTTGCAGGCAGCAGTACGTTCTCGAATTGAGACTTCCTGTTGATAATTGATCTGCGTAGATAAGCAGATGGTAGAAGTGAAGAGGCACACCTCAGATGTGCTCCTGACATCCAGACTAAAATTATCACAGGGAATAGGAAAGAAAAATCGATGCTCAAAACCTGAATTTGCTGGTCTTGGCAGTCTGTCTTTAGAACTGTGAAGCTGTTTGAGCAGTAGCTCATGATGTATATAACAACCTGAAAATTATTCTCCAGTTCCCAACCAACCAGTCATTGGGAGGGTGGGGTATGGCATTTTCCTCTGACCTTCATGAACCAATGGAAGTTGTAAAAAGCTAAGAGGAGTAGAGTTTTATTCTATTTCTTCAATCAGCGTTTTCTACAATGAACAAAATCAATACAGTGCAGAATCTACATGGGGTTTTGGATGAGTGGACTGTAAATAAAACCCCACTGAAATGTTCAGAAAAGGTCAAGTGAAAAATAAAAGGCAGGACCCACATGGCAAAAACTCACCAACTTCTGCAGAAAGCATCCTTTAACTCTTTGCACTGCTTTGGTGACTGCAATACTGGCTATGGCTTCACAGCAAGTGCTTGGCAGAGTCGTATCACATTATGCAAACCCCAGAATTTAATACTTTGGGAAAATTTTTACAGCCATTTGCTCTGCTCCTGATAAAGGTGGATCTACTGGTGTGTATCTCATCTGGTTAATTGGTAGTATCCTGCCCCATTAACTATGTGACAAATTGCACCTGATTGGCATAACAAAATGTACACAAAATTCTCTAATGAAAAATAAAGAGAGCTCATGTTTCTACAAACTGATTTTTTCCACCCTTGTGTAGTGCTAGATATCAAATTATAACAGATACAGGTTGAGAAAAATCTAAGTTGCCTACAGCAAAAATTTTGAGACGGGCAAATATTTCCTTCCCCATCCTGGAGATCTGTTACTACCGAAATATTGCAAAGGATTTAAATGAGTCCTTGTGAAATGTGCTACGTTAGGTAAAAATGGGGGTTACAGAGAAAACAGTTGATTCTGAGTTTCTGCATGCTGTGCTGAAAGGTCATTGTGACCAGCTTCGATTTAGATGCCTTTAAAACAGCTCTGAAGCAAAATTGAGAAAACGGTGACCCTGCAAAGGAGGTTGTGGGAAACGTTTTGCGGCTTTGACTCTTTACACTAGAAAATATTTTGCAAGGGAAGAAGTGCCACATTATGTGCCACGAGACGGCCATGCGTGCCACAAACACCCCCCTCCGCGTCCATGCGTGCAAAGCCACCGCGGTGGCTATTTGCAAGAGGCAGGTGGAGCTGGTGGGGCTTATCTCCAGACCTGGCCACCGCTTAAAGTGAGTGGAAGCTATCTTTAAACTCATAAACGTAACAAAAGCCCTCCGTAAGGCAGGGATCCACGTGCAGGGTCTGCACCCACCTGAAAACAGCCGTCTTTCGCATTTTAAGAAGAGATTATAAACCTGATGCTGCTGTAATTGATGTGATTTGCCCCAAGCTGGTTTTTTCTCCATCCACACCTGAAGGGCTGTGTGAGAGCGCGGTCAAGTCAGGTTCTGGTGGTGAAGAGCTTTTCACATCAGCTTTTCAATGCCTTTGAAGTCAGTACTGTTCCAGCAAAGAAATTAATCACGGCTATAGCCAGGCTGGCTGAAACACCAGCCAGGACAGGGATTTTGCACAAAACTCTGGGCTGTTCAAACCCACAGCGTAGCTGAGGCACAGGGTGTTTACAGGAGAGGGAGTTTTGCCCGTAAGAGATGTCAGGCAGCTGTCAATTTATCGCTGTAAAGGCTCTTCCCCACGTGAAATGAGTCTGCGGTGTCAATCTGAGGTGACTAACTGGCATGGTGTGGGTACAGCCGCTGGAAAAGCCGGCGTGTGTAAAGCAGTTCCTCTCAGTGCAGCAGCATCTTTCTAAATCCTGATTTTCAGTCTGGCCCCCATAAGTTAAAATAAAATACAGACCATCTAAATATTACAGTTGTAAGTGAATGCATGAAGGTGAAATTACATGCAAGTGTTATGATTTCTTTAAATAATGTTATATTATCTGTAGAAAAGGACCCCAGTTTGTTTTTACTCTTTTTAAAGGCAAATAAAATTCAGGTTAGTTGCAAAAACTATGGAGTGGCAACATTTTTATTCATTATTTTTAACCTCACAATTCTACCATTTAAAATCAGACAAGGGGTATTATCTTTGTAATAAAAGGTAACTGAGAATCTAAATGAGAAATCAAATGCTTTTTCATGCTGATTTATTTTAGACTCAAAAAACTTAAACCAGATGTAAACATGAATTGCTGAAGCATGAAAAGGGAATCACAATAGAGTGATAAATATCTGAGTCGTGTTGTATAGGTGCAGATTTGCATTAACTAAAATAAATTGATCTGTAAGCTTTTCTAAAACTTAATTAATGCTGGAGAACAAAGCTGGAGATCAATTATCAGCTTGATACCTTGGCACAGATAAATTTGAACTAAATTAACCATCCAAAAATGTATGTTATCAACATCGTATTGAAGTGATTACTGTCATAGGATAGAAATGGATCCCAGTGCAGACTGAACACAGAATCCTGGGTTATACACAGGTGTTGGAAATGCAGGAAGTATATCCGTAAACTCTGATTTTGCCTTTGCAAAATGTTCATCTTCTCCTGAAATAAATGAGAAGCAAAAGGCTAGTGATGTACAGACATGAGAAGTATTTTTCTAAGCCTGCTCAGGAGCAGGCATGACTAACTATTTTTTTTCCAGAATAAGAGAATTTAGTGTTGAGCTGGTGGACAACTATCGTGAAATTGTCAGTTACTGTCATGAATTTTGTGGAAGTGTTGAATTAGTGAGACAAAGATGTAATTTCTTGTGTCTGGTAACTCTTCAGGTACTTTCTTTTTGCTATTTTTTGCTGCTCCTTCTTTAGGCTAACTTCATCTGCTTGAGGGTCTACAGTGTAATTAGGCTTTTTTTTTCAGAAGTTTGTGCAGTGCAATGTTGTCTGCATCATGAAAGCAACATACGAGTTGTAAGTAGAAATGCAGATTCCCTGGTTAGGAAGTTCACACACACAGATAAAATGTTCAGGCATACAAGAAGGTGAAAAGTTGTCCTGGAGGACATATTTAAAATTTCTCTAAATTCATTAATTTACTGCAGTCTCAACATTATTTGTAATGAGGGCAAGCCTGAAAAGTCAAAGCATCCCAAATGTGATTCACGACTCCAAGACTGCATTCTATATAAGAAATATAATTAATAGTTCATCTAATCCATTGCATTGGAATCTGCATAGATCTTCACATGTTAACATGCTCGATCTGAATTTGCTGTTGTCTTTAAAAAAAAGACAGATTAAAGCTCTTTCTAGTTCAATCAGTGCACAGCTTGGTATTCAGGTGGGGGTGGGTGGCTGGGTGGGTGGATGGATGGATGGATGGTCGAACGGGTGGATGGATGAGTGGATGGATGGATGGGTGGGTGAGTGGATGAGTGAATGGGTGGATGGATGGAAGGATGGGTGGGTAGATGGATGGATAGATCAGTGAATGGGTGGGTGGATGAAGGGTTCTGTTTTTCCCTTCTCTTATCTGCTAAACAGCATCTTGTGGAAGCTAAAAATACATGAGCAGGTGTCTTTTCATCAGCATCATCTTCTCCATGATCCCTAATCTTTCTAAAAGCATGACAGGTTCACCACCTCCCTTTCACACAGTTTTATTTAAAGGCAATGGCTCCATTTGAAGGTTTTTTTAGTGCTATTTGCCCCCATTCTAGGAGTGCCCAGCTAATGGTGTAGGAGGCTGTGAGGCCGTCAGGCACTTCAACCTCCGCTTAAGCAAAGCATTCAAAAGTTTCCAGGACAGAAATAAAGTATCCCAGAGATGGGTTTAGATCTCTTCAATCAATTGTATTGATCAAACAGTGCTCCATTTAAAATTCTGAGCCAGATAACCCTAATTTGTTTATAAAAGGGTCTCTTTGAAGATAGTTTTAATTAAGTAGAAGGAAAAATAGCGTGTCATTATTGTGAAGAGAGCAATATAGACAACCAAATAAATATCCCATCACCAAAGACAGCTGCTGGTGTTAAACCTTTTTAAAAGAATGATTAGGGAGTCACTAAATACAAAGGTGTTTGTCCTTTGATCAAGGACTTTTGCTTGAGTCCCAACCAGATAACAGGCAGCTTCCTCATTTGCTGTATCCAGTGAATAGCAATGAGTGCGTGCATGCAGGGCACTGGAAAATTCAGCCTCAAAAATGTAATTTATACAAATGTTTGCATACTGTCCAGCACCGGGGGACCTGTTCCCAGCGGGGCCTCAAGGAGCTGCTGTAATTCAGGGAAACGGGAGAAGTCCTGTGACTCGTGGGGGCTGGTTGAGTCAAAAGTTCACTCTCATAATTTGCCCGTAGCCACCACCCACAGTGAACTAGATTATAAATTTAACACAGCATCTCCTACGGAGCTAATAACTGTATTAACAAAAATGTGAATAAATAGTATTTCACCTCTCCCCTGCTGCTGCATTGTGTGCTGTGGGTATACAACCCTGCTAGCTTCATTATACCTTGTAGAAAAATACTATGGACTCAAAGTCATTCTTCTCCCTCTAACAGGTTTTTTCTGTCATAGAGTATCTAAGTATGTTGGTTGATCATGGCTTGTTACTTAGTTTTTACAGTTCCTTTGAAGTCATCGATATCCCAGCTTCATTTTGTGGCAGAGGTAGCTCAGGGGAGAGGAGAAGGAATGTATCGTGCTCTCCATTCCACAGCTAACTGCTTACTGGGAGGCTGATCCTGTAACCCTTCATCAAGCAAAACTGCTGTCCTTACTGAGAGAGGGTGAAAATGCTCCAGGATACTTCTTTGACTTGTTTTCATCCTGATACTCATTATTTGAAGATTACATATCCAGTAAGTGCAAAAATAGGGGGTTGTTTTTATGTCCCTGCAAGAGAGTCCTCTCATCTCGGAAAGACAGCTAACAGAAACGAAAGCCTTTCCCATCAAGTGCAGTGAATCGCTTCCTAGCTACAAGACCAGCTTGTGGAGCTTTTATTTCCATTTCTCTTATTAACTATTAATAATGATACACGCTCTTTGAAGTACACTCTGTTTACACATAAAGAGCACAATGTAACGGCAATAACAAGGCGTAAGGTAAATCTGGATTTATAAACAAAACATTTTGAAATGATAAAGCAGTTACAAGCAAAACAACACAAGAAGAATTTTGGTCACTGGGGTACTCTTGCTGACTTTGGGGATTACTGAAAGATTGCTGACTAGATTAGATTAAAATCACCATAGCACACAATTAAAATTTCATGAAAATATGAATTTTAAATATTGATGACAATCTTTTCTTACAAACCACTTAAAAAATAACTGTAGCAGCACACTCTAGCATCACTGAAATACAGTGACAGAAGTGAGAGTTACATGACTAGTAATATCCATTCAGTGTGTCAGGGTAAACCGTTTGCAAATCCAGCCCCGATCCTTTAATGAAACCGGTGTCATCTGTGTGGGCCAAACTCCCCAGTGCGTGGTCACACTTTGCTGTCAGGTTGGAGGAAAGTTGCAGAGGCAGATGGTGTATAATACGAAGATAGAATCATAGAATCATAGAATCATTAAGGTTGGAAAAGACCTCTAAGGTCATCGAGTCCAACCGTCAACCCAACCCCCCCATGCCCACTAAACCATGTCCCTAAGCGCCTCATCTACACGTCTTTTAAATCCCTCCAGGGATGGGGACTCCACCACGGCCCTGGGCAGCCTGTGCCAAGGCCTGACCACTCTTGCAGGCAAGAATTTTTTCCTAACATCCAGCCTACACCTCCCTTGGCGCAACTTGAGATACGTACCAGGACTCGTATTCTTTTCACTGAGCTAGTCATCTCGAAACTCTTGAAGATTTGAGAGCTTTTCAACAGCTCCAAATGACAGACAATGCCTTCCCTGATGGGACGGAAAGGTGGTTGTTGCTGGCAATCCTCCTTCCCCGCTGAAACTAATCCGTCCTGCTCTCTGCTGGCATCCCCCTGGCCATGCCCTAACTAAGCCTCCAAGGAACGTGGAAACACGCACACCGCAGATGAGAGTGATGCGACTTCTTCTTAACAACACAAATCTCTGCCCTGCTGCTGACCGGGGAGCTCGGGCTTTTGTAGGGCCCGTGCTCCCACTGGTTTTGCCGAGTTCTGATTCAATAGGCACAGGAGCGAGCGGGTTAGGGGCAGAGGTGAACTGCAGGGAAGGAACTGCAGGTAGCAAGGGCTTTTCTGTGTGTTTTTCCTTTTTACGAGTCTGCAAACAGTGAAATTACTTAGGTCCTACCAGAAAGGCAAGAAAAGCAATGTTACGTTAACTACAACGTAAAATGTAAAAAAAAAAAAGCATTTATAGGGTTTTCATATACAATTATTTAACATATAATTTAAAAAGTAAACAAAAACCAAAGACAGGAAATACTAAAGTGAAGGAAGGAGGAAAAAAAAAACAGAGATGGAGACAGTCCTCTTTAAGTGGATGCAAAATGATTTCACTGATGCTAATGCTATGCCACCTTCTTCATCTCGTATTTCTCAAAGAACTCCTCAGGAATGAGCTCCCTGAAAGTCACTACAACAGGTTAAACTAAATCCTGCGGGGAAACGTACAGGTGGTGGGGCTCTGCCAGCATTGGTGATGCTTGAGTGAAATTTCTAATGCTGAAACCTCCGGGCATCCTCCCTTTAATAAAACAAAGATGATGCCGCGTCAGTGCATTTAGGCAGGTACAAGCAAGAAAAGATTTCTTTAGTGTTACAGTCATCCACAGTTCATGTGAATAAAAAGCATGAAAAAGCATCTGCACAATTAATCCAGCGGCTACCTCAACAGTATTTGTTTTGTAACTCAGAGGGAAGCAAAGGAAAAAACATTCAAAAGCATTCAAAACCTGAAAACAATACTCATGTTCTCAAGCAGAAAGTGATGGTTTGTTTCTCAGCCTTCCATTTGAAGATGAACCCGGGTAAGGGGCTGAAATAGTTCAGGCAGACTTTTTCTTTCCCATTCTGACATTTGCCTTAAGACCCAAAATCCTGCTCGTCATTTAACCTGAAACTACGCAAACTGAAATTATCAATGAGAAATGGGGGCAATATCGACACAGAAAAAAGACCCCCAACATTTTTTGTTAGAATGAAATGTTTAATTCTTGCTTTGCCTTTGTCCAAAACTCATTGTCAAAGACAACCAGCATTGCCGGGCACACGCACTGCCTTGCACGGGAGCCAAAGGAATCTCACCAGCCTGCTAATAACTTACTGCCGGTGACTGGATCTGCTGCTGCACCTCCAGAAAAGTCTTAAAATCAGAGAAAATCCTATCGGGAAAAATAGCAGCAGCCTCAGGGGCCGTGGTGGCTCCTCTGGCTGCAGCAGCTCCGCCGGCTCGGGATGGCAGCCTGGGGAGCGGGCGAGGAGGAGCGGGGCTGTCTCCGCGGGCGGGGGGTAATAGAAGCGATGAACTTCTGAGCCTTTCCAAGCTCCGCTCGTCTCTCAGAGCTCTCACTCTGCCCAGGCCAGCCGGGTTTAGCTGTTTGCGGATGGAATCACTGAAGTGCAAAGGGCTCTGGTTTCGCCCGTAAGTTTTCTTTGTGGGTCACTGCAGTTCTTTATGCTATCGGTGCCAAGTAAAGAATTTCCCTTAATACATTAAGGATGAAATCTGGTGAGTGATGCAGCTTTCTGGATGTATTCCTGGGCACTCACCAGGTTCTCTGGGTAACCACAGCAGAGAAGAAAAGGTGATGAAACAAATGCATCTTCTAGGTCAAATTTTGGCCACCAAAGTTAATGGCAAAAAGCTCTTTGACTTTCCTGTTGCTGATTCAGTGAGGTCAGGGTTTCATCAGGAGGAAACTTTGTATCTCAGGTTTAAAATAAAATTTAAAAACCCTACAAGAATTGTTCTCTACCGTTGCACTCCACTGAAAATAGTGAGAATGCTTTGAACAGAGCAATTAGCAGAATATGCCGTTTAGGTTTTGATTTATGGCTGGGCTGAAGAAAAACAGTGGATTTTTTTTCATTAAGGTTAAATGTGCCTCATTCAAATAACTTAAAAATAAATAATCTACCACTGTTATTCTTTTCTTATTGCAATTTTGTTACCGTTCATTGCAATGTAGAGCTAGTTCTTATTTCTGTTGCTATGGAAGTCTTGTCTTAAGGTTTACCAGAGAAAATAGTTTAAAAAATGTAAATGGGAGATCAACTCAAAGACATTGATTGTTTCTACAAAGTGCATTATAATTTCATTGTCTTCTTGCTATACACCTTTTTTGACATCAGAATAGAAATTTGACTTAAGTTTCAAAGTTATAACAGAATTGTTACATCAGAAAAGAATTATCTCAGTAATTATAAGAGCTCTTTAAAAATTGTGGGCACTATAGACCTTGAAAATGGTAAGGAGAATTGTGAATGAAGAAAGAATGGTGCACAACTCACCGACTTTATCAACCCAGGGAGTAAAAATATCCAGAGTTTTTGAAAGTCTTTATTTTATTTATGTCCTTTAAAGAGGAAAAAAGCTTATTTCAAATGATGCAAAGAGCTCAGAATTCCTCTGTTAGGAATGATACTCGGAAAAATTGGTCTTAAAGCTAAGAATATCTTGACTTATGCATTCAGTATTGTTGAGAAATGAGTATTATTTTGTATTTGTAGACTTAAACCTGAAGCTTTGAAGCAGGTACTCTAGAAATCTCATTCTTTACCTACTGCTTATATGGGTTGGGTTTTATTGATTTTTTTGATTGTTTTATTTTCCAAGCCGAAAATGTCTTAATGCCATGAGAAAAATTATACAGCACTGAAATTTGCTGTGAAATGGTATTATAAGAATCTCCAGGGCAAATTAGCTATAAATCTTTTCATGCAGTATGATGGCCACTTGAAGATAGGTGGGTAGGTTCATAGGCGGGTAGGCAGATGGATTGATAGATCGATCTACAGATCTGTACAGGAATTGGAAACCCATTTGGAATATGGACCTGAACTTCCCTGGAATCACAGCAAAACTGGTCAGCCAGAAATGTACAAAGGGACTAAAACTAGATTTTATAATAATTGAGCAGAAAATCTAAAGAGATTTAGCTCCTGCAATATATAGACTATTTGTAGCAATTAAAAGCACTGTGTTATTCTTGATTAGATCAGAAAGCTGGAGCAAACGTTTAGAAAAATGCAATAGTGGGCCCCTCTGATAATCAGATTTATGTTCTTAAGCTCCTCAGCAACTTTTGAAAATGGATTATAAGCTCCTTGGTCACGTAGGTAACATAGTAATTTCTTAGGAAAATACCCCGAAACCCCCAATAACCTGGCAACAATAACATTAGCCATTACTGGAAAATGAGAGAAAGAAGAAGAAAACCCCATTGAGCAGTGCGCTCACAGCAGCACATTCACTGTATGCTACAGCAACGTGTCCCTGTTGTCTTGGATGCCTCGCAGCCAAGCAGAATAGAGTCAGTAATGCAGCATGACCTTTTGGCACCTATGTTGCTTGATAAAACTATGATTCATGAGTTCCCAGTACCTCCTTCACTTGCAGAGTTTAATAATCACAACCCTTCTGCACTTCGCGGCACCCAGGCACCCTCTGGTACCTCCTGCTTCCCTGCTCTGCTCCCGTCCCCATCCTTCACTTCCATTTCAAGCTTACCTTTTCCCTTGCCCACCTTTGCTTTAGCTCCCAGCTTGATGGGTGGAACTGGTGGTTGCCCTGCTAGAGCCATTCCAGCGAGGGAAATATCTGTTAAAATACTCCAAAACATTCTCTGGCTTTATCACAGCTTTTGAAGCTACCTAAATTATAGCTTACACATTGGTGCTACTCTCAGAATCTCTTTGGTTTCTCGTGTTTATTTGGACACGACATCATGCCTGCAACCTTATTTTGTTCAATAACCAACATAACAAACAAGTTTTTATGCATGATTTGCTCATTAGTGGCTGCTTCAAACATCCCATCTCCTGGTACCTAATCCAATTTTAAAAATAATTGGGAAAATGATGTCGTGTAATTAGCATTCAGAAATCTGTTTTAATCCATATGGCTCTAGGTCAGTTCAGGAGAAGTAATTTCAATTAGTCATTAATTGTTTGGGTTGGAGGGAGCAGGGGGAGTTTGCATGTTACACAATCCTGCGGTATCACCTTCTGCTGCGGCCAACTTGGCCAAGCGGCTCCATGCGGCAGGGAGTGAGATCTTCCAGAAAATACAAACTTGCCAACAATTCACTTGGCAGAGCTTTTCTCTTTGATTTATTTCAGATGTACGGATCTGATCTTGCACCTTTTAAAGTTGGAGCAAGTTTAGCAATTTACTTCAACGGAGGCAAGATTGGAACTTAAATCCCAGGTTAACGCAGGCTGACACAGTCGTGGGAACTGGGCTCAGCGGAGTTTTTGTGGCTCCCCCGTGTGTGTGTGTGTGCCTGCGTGTGTGACAGCGGAGTGCTGGTGTTAATGCCTTGGCCACATACCAATTTCGGTAATGCCACGTAAGTAAAATTCACCCCAAAGCCTCAGCTGGAAGAGCTCTTCACAGCCAGGCTTGTAATGCCGTTGACTCGTTTGCGGCATTGCAGAAGTGGATGCCTTTCCGTGAGATCTCCTCTTTAGTTTATCAGGATAAGCACCTGGCACAAAGTAGTAGTCAAAAGGAACTTCCAAGCAAAGAAATGAAAGCAGACGTTATTAAGGTTGGGAATATCTTTATAAAACTGTCCTGTGCGGATAGATGGAGAATTTTATTGCTATGCAAATGACTGCTATGTACAAGTCTAACAGGCTGCAGTGGAGATGAATCATTTAAATTAACTTAATCACTACATATTCTCTTCAGGGGTTATCTGCGAATCTCATTAAGTATCACTGTAATAGTTGACATGTTTAGGACATTGTTTTGAAACTCAGAAGTACAAAGTTTACATCTGACAGAGAAGTAAAATCCTAGAAGCGCAACAGCCTGACTTTTTATTTTGGATGCTTCATTTAATAACTCCTTGGAGAAAAAGAATGACAGCATCGGGATTTATGTTCTCACTTCAAGGTATTCCACAATTCATCTTGAGAAACTCTGAGCATTTTCTTAAGCAATTTAAAATAGAATGATTTAGGGTTTGCAAGTATATCCATTTCTAACTTGTTGCTTGTGCACTTTTCAGTTGAGTTCTTGGGGATGTTACAATTACCACATTGCGGGGTTCGCCAACATCGTAACACACCTTTCTCCCTCACCTCATTTAACAAAATTCAATGAAAACATTATTGGTACAGGATTGTGCTGTATTGCGTGCATTTCTAAGATACCTCATCCATCAAATTTCACAGTTTATGACCTGGGAAGGTGAGGAGGTAACAGCCCATTTTACATCGCTGCGGAGCTGCTCAGCTCCCGAGCTGGAATTCACACCACTGAGAAGTCCCACTAGCTCCCATTTTTTCCTCCATATTAGATGTAATTGTTCTGGCTAATACAAGGATTTAGTGGATCAGCTTGGGCAATATTTCTTAACGATATTAAGTAGCGTAGGAGGACAGAGCTTGAAGCAGAGGGTTGAATTCTCAGGCTTAATGAGACACCAGGCTGCAGCTTATCTGTTCAAACAGGGATTTTTATTGACAGAAGGAGCGTAAATGCAAGGTGTGGAAATAAAGCGAATACATCAGCTACCCAGAAGATCACCTTGACCGCAGCTCCCGTGGTCAGATGTCCACTCTGGCCTCAGGCAACGGGGGGCTGCCAGGAAGGTTCTGCATTATCCCCTTCCTCACTCCCAATCTAAAATCCAAAGATTTGAACTCATCCTTCCTACGTACTCGCTCTGCAGACCAGCTGGCACACGGGCCTGCCTCTGCCCTCTCAATCTTCTTTTTCCTCCCTCGGTAATTTTCCACTTTGCACCCCCCCTCCACCTGCTCCCCCGACTTGTTGCAATTCATATTGGTTTTATGCAAAATGGACTTAATCCTCCCAGAGCCGCATCGCTGTGCCGGTGCATGCAATGAAGGAATGCATATATATATATATATGCTCATAATATTCTTAGCTACTATAGATGATATGCATGGGAGTGTATTTTGCAGACTCAGCGGTTTAATGCAGTCTCTCTGCCCACATCATTTTATTACTATCACATCAGCGAGGCTTAGCATGCCTCGAGGGGGAGGAAGAGGAGAGCCCAGGTGCAGCGAAATGCCAGGGGTAGGTGTGCAGGGGAGCTGCCCCTCCGCCTCCGCTCCCCCCCTCTCTGGGCAGGGGTGTCAACAGGTCTGCGGATGAACACGGCCGGCCTCTGGCTTTAGCGATGGGACCGTGAAATAATGTTAAACAGCATTAAGGGGAAGGCGGTGGGAGCGGGGTTTTACAGCTGCGCTGGGGGTCCTGGGGGATGCTGAGCATCCGCCGCCGAGGTGAGAGGGTTCAAGGCACAGCCCCGACCTCAGCGCAGAAGGCGATAAAGCTGCTCACGTTCAGGTTTTTATTTCTGGTGATGGCACAGCAGGCTTTTAAACCTATCAAGAAATATTCAAGTAGTACCGCTGCACTTCTTTATGGTTTTAAAACTGATGTAAATTTACATGCAAATTAGGTGCAGCCCTCAAGCTCTTGGCAATTTGCCACTGCAGCCTTCGATATTGCCCCTGAGTAGATCATCTTTTATGAGAAAACCATCAGTCATCCCACAATACTGTAGGAGGATAATTCCCCTGCAGGAGCTGCATAAAGACGGCACTGCGTATTCGGCAGAGCGCAGCCCCTAGTGCTCTACTACCAAAAGTAAAGAGAGGAAACAATTCTGCTTTCAGGGTTTGGTTGGCTGGGTGGTTTCTTTTCCAGGCTACTGAGCAGAAATCGGATTTACAGGATTAAAACAATAGTTTTTTTAGAATTGAAATTCAGCATTCTCATGTATGTGCAAGTGATTGGATCCTTGGATAAAAAGTACAATTTAACTGTCTTGTGTACATTCCCTGATACAGCTCATTGCAAATATTGTATTTTTTCCCACTTCACTGGCTTACTGGTTAAATTTACCTATTGCAAAGAATGTCACGGAGAAAAATAATTCCTGGGGGTATAATCCCCGTAATAACTGGTCATCCCTACAAAAATATTTTGGGGGGAGCAATTACTATATAAGAGTCATTACAATTGCTTACTGCTATAAATTCCTACTGTTTACTGCTTGACTGCTTGTTTTAGTGAAATGTTAATAATGCAGCAGTGGACAGAAAGAGTCGATAATGAGGTAATGTGTATTTATGGGATATATGTCCAAATGATCCTTAGTGCGTGGTTATTTGAAAATAAATAGTGTATTGATTGAAACAGCTATGGAACAAAATGGTCTTTCAACACGTGATGATAGTTGATAACTACTTAGAAGCCATTTTTTTTTGTTGTTAATATAGCAACTAGTCTATTTTTAGCTCCTTTGTATAGATAATGTTTTCCAGGGGTTTCTGTATCAGTTTGAAAATTCTGCCTGTGATGAAAATACAATATTCATCCATATTTCCCATCACAGGGAAATCTACATAGTTCCATTTCGACACAGTCAATACCAATTTGAAAGAGGTTTTACATGGCATTTAATGTAGCCATATTACTAATCCTCCATTAAAAGCACATAATCTTCTGTCACAGGAAAAATCAACAGAACCATTTCCATGAGCTCCATGTACTGGAAGTTTATAGGGAAAAATATCCAACAGTACTCGTAAGCTTTGGGGGTGAAATATTTCATGGCAATATTTTTGGGGCAAATGAATGAAAGTTATAAGCAGGATGAAAAAATGATGAAAAACACAAAGTGGGGAGGGTTATCAGATGAATAGATTCTTCTCTCTGATTTGATGGACCCTGATCTCATGTTCAGTTTTCCTTGTATTCTAAAGCCAACAGATAAAATTCCTACACAGAGGAAGAGCTGGTACAATTTATTGGGTGAATATCTGATTTTAAAAAATAATTCAGTCTTGAAAAAGCTGGAACGGGTTACGAATTTGGAGTAAATGAAGTACCAGTTTCAATCAAAAAATATAACGATAACTTGCTTGTTTTTACATGTCAAAATAAATGAAAAATTAAAGATGATTTTTAAAACATTAACTATGTGTATTCTGACCTGCAGGCAGTAGAAATGGGTTTTACCAAATATTTGGGGTGTTGGGATGTTTTAACCAAATATTTGGTATCGATATTTACCAATGAAATACTAATCCCAAATATTTGGTATTGACTCTTGCAAAGGGATGTAAATATTGACTTGCAAAGCTGATCTCAGAATGAAGAAGATACTTTGTCTCTGTTTTGCCTCGCAGTCAACACACATTACAATAACTAACATCATTGCAGAATTCTGATTTTGCAGCTGGGAAAAATGTAGATTAAAGAAGTGTGAGGATGTGTTCACTCTCCAAAGTATGACGTAACGCAAAGCCTCTACCTGCCTTTATCCTTTAGTCTCAAGATCCCTTTTGGTTAGGTCACAGCTAAGACCACAATATCTTCTCCTGCAGGCATTTTTTTTAAGTGCCGTTAGAGGCATAAAATCTATAGCGATCTGTCCCTTGGCCTCTTTTATAACTCATCGGTATCTTGTAGTTGCGATCAACTACATTAAGAACTTCCAAACTACTAAACTATGAAGTTCAATCCCGTTTAATTGCCTGCCCGCAGCATCAGAAAGCAGAAAGTTAAATCATTTATTCATTTATAAACCTTCTTTACACAGCACATCCAACTTCCTAGATTTAAGAACAGCTATCTTAATACCTGTTAGTTTAAAATGAAAGTGAGCATAAGAGAGAACTATAAGCATTTACCAAACAGCAGCGGTTATTTTTTGCTCTAGGAAGGCAGAAAGCAGCACACAAGTATCTACCATTTTGGTAATTCGAAGAACAGTTAAGGTTTTTTTTGCATAGGAAGAATCAGGGTTATAGGGCATTTGTTGAAGCAGTTGTAAAGCCAACCCAGTTTCTGTAATTGCCTGTACAAGTCTAACAGTGCAGCCCGCAGCGCTCCCACCGCTACAGCTCTGTTTATTGATTCCCGTGATTCAATGTTTTTGCTCATGGGCATAAGTCAGCACTTTCAGCAGCTCAGCACAATGGCTGAAGGATCAATCGTTACTTCCTCCTCCTGATCCATTTTAATTGTGATATCAAAGATGGAGTAATCCTTTCTCAGGTTAGAAGATGTATTTGAAGCCAGGACAAAACTGTGTTATAAAGGCAGAGAGACTCCGGTATGCAGATCTAAAGGAAAACCTACTAATTCCAGGAACCGACCTGGAAGAAGCAGCCGGTGATACTGTGCTTAGTTTAAATTATTACAACAACCAACTCAATCAATAAAGTAGTTCACTTCCCTCACCTCTCCCTTGGCAGCAGCCAAGAACCGAAAGGCAAACTGTCTCTGCAGGACAATGGCGCTCCAGGGAAATTATTAAGCTCAGAGTCTTTATTTTGACATTCAAGAATAACTCAGAGCACAGACATGCTATCAGGCACGTGAGGGCTGAGCTCAGTGGAACTTTAGCTGAGTCTTCTTTTTCTTTCTGTCTCTTTTTTCTTTTTAAATCTCTCTTCCCTTCCATCCACCAGAGTGTTTAACCAATGAGAAATAATTTAAATTAAAACAACTTTAAATTAAAACAACAACAACAAAAAGACTTCACAGAACAGCTGCTGGTTGTTGTACTTAATGGAGAGGTGTAATTAGAGAGCTGGGATAGCAGCTTGTCAAAATACAGAACTGCTGTCGGGGGGGGGGGGTTGGTTCTTTTGCTCAGGGGTTTGTCCCCTCTGCCTTTAGCTCTGCAGGATATTAAGGCTTTCACGCTCCGTGTGGAAGATCGCTCTGTAGCTTCTGAGGCTTTACTGGCAGCTGTCCCATGGAGGGAGCTTGTATGGGAGCCATGAAGAGACGTGGTGGGAGAAAGGAGATTTCTTCAGGGCTTCTGCACTGGTACACCATCAAGACAACGCACTCAAGGCTGTTTGGAGTGACACATAATCTCCTGTTCTTCTCCCACCTCATTTGGGTTTCTCTCCATCCTCTGGTCCTAAGAACTCTTCCAACAAAGTTAAAGTTGATAAGTCCCCAAGATGTCCTGTAGGCTTTCTTCCCTCTGGAGAAGACATCTTGCCTCTAAGTTAATGCTGCCCCTTGCAGGCAGCCTCTTTCGCCACAAAAGCAGAGGAAACTCGGAAATGGGCCTGGAGAATCAAGAGAGGATTTTTGTCTGGGAAACAGCTTAAGAAACTTTAGGCTGCTCAGCTGCCACTCAAGAGGTGCGAGAAGACATAAAAAACCACAACTGCTCTTGGTCCCTTTGGGTTGCAAGTGAGAGAAGGGGGATAGCCGGGGGGTGGCTGGAGATTTTGATCCAGAGAGCAACCGCACTAATGCAAGAGCCACAATTAAAGGATTTCACTGAAGAGGTGCAGAATTTGCCCCCGAGGTCCTGACCGAGTGAGGAGGACAGATGCTGCAGGCAGGAGGGATCGGATCCTGGTGTCACCATACGGAGGAAAACTGTGAGCGGTTGCAACACCAGGCATCTCTGTCCTGCAGCTGATGGAAAGGTGAAGTCAGGGCTCCCTGGCCTAATTAATTTACAGTGGCCTGCAGATAAATCAAGGCTGAAAAGACATAGCTTGCCTTAGCTTTGAAATTAAATTCGAGGCACACCGTCCCAGGAAGAGCACGTCCTCCTGGTTCCTGCTGAGCTGCCCTTCGCCTGTGCCTGGCACGGGTGGCTCACCTGGAAGCAGCAGGCTGGGGACCTGCTGCAAGACTAATTCCCTGCTTATTAATGAGAAACGTACTTATCAAGGCCTTTACAAGAGCCTTCTGGTGAAGGGGAAGCCCAGGCAGCTGCTGGCCTCTCAGCATCCCTGCGCTCCCGGGGAGATGCCGCACCAGCACCCGCACAGATTCGTGACCGATTCCAGCTTTCCCGCGACCGTAAAGGACATAGATGTGGAATCCCAACGAGGAGAAATGGGCTAGAACACGCATTGTGAGACAGGGCATGAGGGGTTGGGGTTTTTTAGTGTATGTTTCTTTGAGAACTGGGGATAATTTTGCGTTTTGACCCATAGACTGTTGTTTCATGCTGTGTTGTGGGAGCAGAGGAACCCCAAACAGAAGCAAGACTGTGTCATGGGTGTCCAGTATTGGACCTGGAGACTTCCCAGCTGATCCCTACAGCACCCTCACGCGGCAAAACATAAACACAGGTAATTCTGGATAATTTGATTTCACAAATTGTCCTTCAAAACTGACAAATTGTCCTCATTTAATTTTGCATTTAACTGCAATTGTAACAGTTGACTCTTTCATATGAGTGAGATTAGATTAAAAAGGCTTCTGTACACACATCTTACCACCTTATTTACGTCCACAAACAGGCAAAAATTCAAGATTTTATTATGTACATTTAAAGTGAAGTTGGAAGTGGTGAATCTGTGACAGAGAGATTGTAAAGACGGGAGCACCGAGTGGAAAAGGTATATGCGTAAATGCAATAATTAGGAAAAAAGTGTCAGCATACAAAGCAGGAGAGGGACAGAATAAGGGAAGCAAAGCAAAATGCAGATTCACTGCGATGGGAACACACAGCAGGTGTTTGGACAGCAAACAGGCAATAGTAGATGATTTTATGGCAACCCTACAGTGAAATGAGGTCATGCTGCAGACGGAGGCAAACTAATGGGCAAAGATGGGTGCCTTTAAAAATTAAGATGTACAGAAAGAGGTTATTGGAGGTAGAGCTGGCATAAAACTGCAGAGACGGATGGAGAGGTATCGACAAAGAGGAAAATGGTAGGAGAGAAGAGAAGGAGAGAAAGTGCATCACATACTCCCTGTAGAGAAAATGATTATCACTTTTAGATAACTTTAATAGTCGAAATCCTTGAGATACTGTTATCAGAAGAAGGAGCTTGAAATACAGCACTAGATAAAAGCAAATCCAAGCTCTGACACAACTTCTGTAATAGCATCCCACCTCTGTAAGGCGATGCTGAGGAAGTTCAGATCTTGATCTGCTGCTGCACTGCGCTGGGTGTGATCCAGCGCTCCAGAAGTCAGCACAGTTTGATGCTCAGCGTACGATTTTCATTGCGTTTTATGTCTAAAGCAAGGCAATCTTCTGGATTAACAGTTTTTCTCTGAAAAATAGAAGTTGGGACAGGTAACGTGGAGCAGAACTGAGGACAGAAATGGAGTGGGTTTGTTCTGATTTGCTATGAAGCGCTTATGCTTCTTTTTTTCCCCATTTGGGAACCAAAATCCAAACTGTTTGCAAAGATCTTTTCAAGATTGTTTGCCCTGCTTTACATAGTTTATTTATGTATACATATATTTGTATATAGGTAAATTAGATATATAATATAGATATAACTTTATAAATATAAATTATACTATTGTAAACTATAATTTGGTACTTCAGTCCTACCATTTTAGCCTTTGTTGCCTCTCGTGCATTTATCATTTATTTTACCTTTCTTTCACCTCTATATATGGTGACCCCAGCTATTTTCTAATCTGTGATAGCATTCTTTTTTTTTCTTCCCTACCTAGGGCATGGGAAACCAAAAAAGTTATTGTCTGAGAAGCAGTCACAGAAAACGCGCTCAATGAGTTAAAGGTGTGGCTCTGCCTAATAACCGTGTTATCCCTTCTGTTCAGAGCGCTCAGCCGATGTGTGATGTCCTGCAGGTTGTTTCCATTAGGATGAGAAAGTGATGAGAGGGTCGCGTGGTCCTCTGATGAGCCCCTCTTTGTTCATAAGACACGTTCACGCTCCCCTTCCCCCGGGCGCAGCCGGGCTCGAGCCGTCGGAGACCATTTCCTCGCTCGCCGCACCGATCCCCCTCTACTCCATGTTCAGTACCGGCGATGTTTTCTCAGCTTTGTCTCTGGGTAACTCCCCAGCTCTTCTGTGGCCCCGGGTAATGCCTCCTTGCTGCCTTTTCTTGCCGTTTCTCCATTTAATTTCCTTTCTTTTCCCCACAATGTCCAAAACATCCCAGAGCAACCTCAGAAATCTTTGCGCCTGTGTGGCAGGTGGTGGGTTGCGTGGTGGGTTCTGCTGTCGTGCGTGCATTAATCCAGCTACCTGCATTACTGAGAGAGCTTGTTGTGTGAATTCTTCTTCTAAAAGATAGGGTAGTTTTTTAGCTGGTGAGTTAAACCAGAGTTGATCCAACCTACAAGAATAATCTCTGTGATTTGCTACCTGGCCTGGCTATCATTGAACCTCCAAGTCACAAGTATGCTCCTAATAACAATAATAATAATATGGGGGTTTTTATTACTTCTTTCATTAGTTTACTTCTATGCTACTAGTCTGAGTAGCCAAAAAGAAATGTCTTCTGAAAGCTAACTCGTATTGTGGGGTCTTCCCTAAGCAAGATGGAAAATCCCTCTTGCTAATCATGGCTGAGTGTGTAATAAATGTCAGCCCAGCGTTTGCTTTGCAGTACAAGGTTGCAAAGTCACCTACGAAACCGCCCACCAAAGCAATCCACTCTATGGCAAATGTGCATAATTCACATCAAGGGTGTGTGTAAAATAACACAAAAAGCTGAAGGTTTGCGATAGCGGTGAGACGCGGCGAGGCTGCAAAGAGGACGGCCGCTGCTCGTATCTCACAGGCAAACCCCTCTGCCACGGCCGTAGGACCACTCCTCACGGGAATCTGTGCTTTATCGGAGACATTGAAGACACTGAACACCTCCTCAGGTATTCAGAAAGACCAATAACTCTGTATCTCCCTTCTTCCCGGTTTCTGGCTGAAAGGGCTTGATTACTTTGTAGATTTTGTGCTGTCTTTTTGTGTAAGAGTTTGACAGTTGTATTAAGGGAAAACCAACCCGATAAAATGGGTGTTGCAGCCAGTTCTGGATGTGATGAGGTCAATGATGAGGTCATCCTCACTTAGTTGTAATGTGTGCCATGGTCCTACCATGGTTTCTGCTGGGGTTGTCTCCTATTCTCCTGGTATTCTGCATGGTTCTTTTTTTTTTTTTAAAAAACAAAAAGGCAGCACTAAGTAGCTAGTAAGCTAAAATGCTCATTTTTAAGAAGTGGTTCATGTTTATTGTATAATGAAGAGGAAAGAGTCCTTTAATTAATATTAACAATTGAGAGAAGATTAGAGCAAAAAATACCCTATTACCACTTTCTCTAATCCACCTATAATTGTGTACCAAGCTATCAGGGAAGCACTTAAAACCTGAAAAAGCTTTAGTAAGTACCAGAAGGCAATTGTCCGCTTCAGCATCTCCGACAGTTGGACGTGGACGTAATCCAGCTACTATTGTCTTTTATTCTTTCCTTGCAATGCTCTTCACAGTCCTGCAACAGTTTGGGCTGTTAAGCAGAGTCTGCATGGTGTGGCCGAGCACCCGAAATGCAGAAGCTGCCACTGAGGAGGAAATTTGTCCCAGGTTGATAGCATTCAGGTTGTCCTTCTCCGGGTTTTTGCAGGAGAGAGGTATCCTGTCTTCAACAATCTGCCCCTTCCTATTATAAAGAGTACTTGTTTCAGCATTATCAAAATAATTTAGGTCGCTGTGCCTGGAAAAATGTGGGTCTGATTACCACTAGTTTGCATCACTTTTTACTTAAGTTTGGAGAAGGCAAAGCTCTCCAGTGAATTAATTAATTTCACTCAATTTTGATAGACTGCTTAAATCAGCTTAGAAGTGCTACAGCTGAGTAAACCCATCTAGCAGTTTATGATTGCTTCTTTTGGAAGGACCTGCTCGATACCGACAGCAACTGAAACAGTGCATTAAGGAGAAGCACTTAGTTAAATAACTGTTACAAGAGCAGACAACGGTAAATGTGTACAGTTCCTATAAGAAATTGATACCAAGTTTTAAAGAGCAATAAGGAATTTTTTTTTTTACATTCATACATTTACTTTCATGTTTCAATGGAGGATGTTCCACTGTGCCACAGATCTGATCACCCTTTAGCTTTCCAGCTCTCTGTGTGCATACACAGCAGGCTTGCACCCTGCAGAGAGGAGTTTGCAGCTGTCTTCTTCCAAGACTGGAAGATACTTTGTTGGTATGTAATTAAATTAAAATATTTAATTAACCTGAAATTTTCAGAACTTGTATGTCAAAAATGTATATATTTATCTCACATTTTAGCCCTCCAATGTATATTTCACTCTTGAAAGGTCCATCAGCTTTTCATGTGACAATCTGGCTTGAACGCTGTCCAAAAGAAAATGTACATTAAAAACGTATATACCTATGAGGATGAGCCAGCAGACCTCTAGACCAAAAGCATCTTCCCAATATTGGTCTGAGTGGACACAGTCTGTGGATCATCTTCTGTGAAATATGGATTCCTTCATTGCCTGCCACTGAATCTTTTTTTTTAAGTGCAGCAAAATTTTAAGATGGAATCGACGCATAGTTTCTTAATCTAACAGATCCCTCTGCCTTTAATTTCTGCAGAAGATCTTTTCACACGCTTTATTTTTATCGTGAGAAAAAAATTGAAATGCAGTCACCTACAACTTAGAGATGGGAATAGCTTTTGCGTTATCTTTAATCACTGTTGTGTTTTCCCCAGTTCCAGTGCATAATTGTAGCCGTCAACCTCATTGACCTGTTTAAGTTTTAATTTACTAGAGGCCTGCCACTGACGTGACCTCTTCAGAAACGACACCTTTTCTAGCAACAGTTGCAGTCAGGTAGACTTCTGTCATCTCCTGGTTCGCTCTTCCCTTTTGAATTATTTACGAAGGTTATGAATTTCTTAGAAAATCCGGCAACAAGACACCGAGAAGAGAAGAAAGCCCTTCGTAAGCTTGTGTCTGGGAATTAATTTACTCGAATTGGGAGACGGAGCTATGGCCAAAGGGAAAATGTGAAACCCCATACACTGCACAACAAAATTACTTCTTGTTGCTCGTTGTTTCAGGTCGAGCAGGTTACTGTGCCTGTAAATTTCTTTTTCTATGAGACCAGGTTGCTGCAGACGACAAAGTAATCAAACCCTATGCACCCTGGGGAGCCCTAGCAATTTACATGGCAAAGCAAAGATGATACAGGATTTGTACCTCGTAGCAGCCGATGGGAGATTTTCCATCTGCTCCGGTGAGGCCAAGGTTTCATCCAGGACGGCTTGGAAGAGCTTCTGACTAAAACAGACCCAAAGAAAAGGTACAGCAGGAGGAAATGGTGATCAGCAGATGAAGTGCAGGATACGGCCCTGGGCTTTGCTCTGATGCTTCGTGGTAGCATGTGTGTTTTCATAATCTTATTTGAAAAAAATAGTAATTTCTGGTTTTAAACTATAATGGGAGAACTGAACAGGTAATATTTAAATTGTGATCTAGTGCTATTCTATCGTCTAAGCAATTCCGAAGTTGCGGTGGGCAAACAGGATTTTCCTCCTCTTCTGTCGGTGGTGTAGATTTCTGTTAGAAATCAGTGCAGCCTCTCGGGCTGCGAATCTGCATGTTCCCGAGCAAACCCCCCAGATCTGGGGATTTACCGGGATTGAGGAGAGAGGGGCAGCGGGACCGGTCCCCGGGGAGGCTGTGCCCTCCCCATCCTCGGAGGTTTCAAGCCCCGCTGGGGGAAAGCCCCGCGCAGCCGGGTCTGACCCCAGCGCTGGCCCTGCCGAGTCCCTTCCCACTGGGATTATCCTGGGATCCTGTGAACTGCGTGGAGAATTTGCTAAACGTCAACTGAGAAATTTTATAGATATTGTAAAGGCTTGCTCCTGATTCACATGTACCACATTTTTTTTCTTGCTGACCTCTCTTGTGAGCCCTGAACAAACCCATGAAAACATGAAAGGGAAAACATTAACTCGATCTGGTCTGAAATGATCTGTTTCTGGTGGGGTGGCTGCCAAACCGAGAATCATGGTCCCATCTGCACTGCAGTACCAGCCAGGCACCTCAGCTATTGGGATAGGCACTTAGCAGAAACCAAAAGGTGGTAATGGTGCCAGAGGATTTACTGTCGGAGTAAAAGCTGGGAAAACACGGCTGGCTCTCACAAAAATGGAGAGAAATACAAGGTTACCGTGAGGATCACAAGCACTGTCCTGGGACATTAGTTTCTTGACCATTATCAAGGTGTTTGGTGTTTTTTCTGGGCAGGAGTCGCAGCAGACGTGACCTTTAAGGAAAGGTTTGAAAGAGGAAAGTCAGGTCTCCTTTTAGATTTTGAGAGGGGAATTCTTTCAGTCCATTAAGACTGGCATGAAACGCAATTCAAAACTGCGAGGTATGACAGAGCAGCAGCCAAGCCCGTGTTCGTATCAGAGCAGAGGCAGGGATCAACCTCTCCGTAAGAGTTTGTGTTTGAAGCAATAGGGAAGAGCAGCCAGCGGAGGGCTGCGAGCGGAGGAGTCGTTTGGCTGAAGCAATGAGCCAGGAAAATTATCTGCGAAGAAGGATGGCTGTAAGTGAGGTGGTTTGGCGTTTGTCAGGGTCAGAGAGGTATTTGTAATAGTCCAAGACAGAGGTTAATCAAGACCAATATGAACATTTTACTATGTGCAGTTAAATAGCGAAACTCTTACATTTGTTGTCTAAGACAGACCTTAGAAATGTTATGCAGGAAAAAGCACAGAATTTGACTCAAACTCCAGTGGAGCTTACATCAAATTATGTGAACTAATGGTAGGACTTGTCTCTTTATAACCTTGGATAATACTGCTTCTGGGAAGCAAAGGCAATGTTAACTTCATCTCCTTCTCTTTATTCTCATCTAAGTGTTTAGGATTCTTTAAAACTGTAATAGTCTTCTGTTGGTGATACAACCATGAAGAGATAATCCAAGTCCAGCAGTACTGCTAATCAGGACCCATGAACAGTACAGCCAGTTACCGAATATATTTCTATTTTACTACTTGAAGCCAATTAATATCAAACAGTTTATTGGCAATTAAATAGCTTATGTTTAAATTTTTAAAATGTTTGGGAGATAAATAGTTGAGGAACTAGAGGCCATTATAGGCGCTTTCTCAGTTTAGATACTTGGCACGTCCATTTATTTTTCTATTTATTGTGAGAAACTAAAATGAGTCAAAAAAGCAAATGCTTCCTCTTTGTACGAGTTGCCCATGAAGCGAATCATGAAGCGGTAGGCTGTCTCTGTTCTACAGAAGAGTTGCTCTGAGCAGCTGATTGCTGCGGTCCAGGCTGCACAACACGGACAGTTCTTTATAACAGTCTCCGCTGCGATAACAAAGTACAATGAAGACTTTAGGTGACATTATTTTTTAATAACAAAAAGGAAGGGATTTTTCACTCCAAGTTTTAAGGACACTTGTAAACAAAACCTCTTGTTTCTCTCTTGTACCTGTGAATATGATGTTGTCCTTTAACACAGTTCACAGTAAGTTTAATGAGACACCATCCCTTATTCCTTGTCCCACTCCAGCAGTTCCACTGGGTCTTCCTTGGCCATCAGGGTCTCTGGTGGTGGACATCAGAAGAGGCATTGGGGGGGTGTGTCTCTCCCATGCTGCTGATCTTGAGATCCTACTTCTGCAGCTGAAGGCAACCGCAACTTCTCTTGCCTCTTATCTACCACCAGCTCTGAAGTCTTGTTCTTTAGCTGAGGTGGTGGTGATTGATGCCTTATTCAGTAAGTATTAAACAAAGAATGAGGGCCCATAGGGATGGGCATTGTGGAGGTCTGTAACAGAAAGATATCCCTCATATCTAAGTAGTGGATCCACTAACAAGTGGTTGGCATTAAAATGATGGGGCAAGTAAGGCTTCTGGTATAGGCTGGTGACCTATAAAGGCACGGGCAGATCTGCTGTTGCCTCTGAAAGAGCCAAGATTTCACCTGTATTGTAGCAGACCTTTGGGATAGTAACTCTTAACTGCAGTAAAATACTTCGCCAAGGTTTAGAATTTTTAAAATCCATGCAAAAGGTTTATGAAGTTACCAATTATTATGTATACTCTTAAAATAATGGTATTCACAGAATGATATCCAAATGAAGTTTAGAGAAGTAGTTTGATGAATAATGCTGGGAAGAAACCATTGCGGGAACAATTGCTACAGAACTGCTGAAGACAAACACTGCGCAGTTCAGCTCTCTGTTGCTGTACGAGTGTTTATCGGGGAGACATTTGCTATCCACATTTTCTTGGTGATTTTGCAAAACTGCACTGCCACTTCCTTCTTCTTTTACCATCAATCCAATTTTTGGATTGTCTATTGATAAGTTAAAGAAACTTCATCATCTCTTGAGATGGCTACAAAAGGCTGTGGGAATTTAGGCCCCCCAGCTGGGTCCACTAATAGGGATTCTGAGTCCCTGTTCATCTCTTGAAAACCACTGCCTGAGTCTGCCTGTGACAAAGGGGGCTGCGAGAGATCCTCGACTGGATTGCAGCCAAAGGGCTCTGACCTGGATTGAGAAACATGCTGGCTCTCTTCACTTCCCACCGATTTTTAGTGTAGTTGAATGTGCTCAGTATTTTGTAATGCCATGTTCTACTATAGGGGAAAAAAAAGAAGTTAATTACACTCCATGCAAATATTTAGCCACTTTATGTAATGCATCTGAAATGTGAGCCAGCAAACTATCCCCTCAGTCCACTTATCAGTATTTTTTTCTGACTTTCTAATTTCAATTATTTTGAAATTGCACTATTCTTCCTTAATGCATGGATTACATGATGGAACAGAAAATATGTTCTTGTTTATTCAAGGGAAAAATTACACAAGTACTTTTATTGCATGTCTTTATAAACAAAACAACTTGCTTTCTAAAGTGTCTTCATACACATTACAAACGTAGAGGAATTACGCAAAAACAGTACTATGGTATTTATTAACAGATAATATTTTCTTTCCCTTGACTTAGTGCTGATGCAAAAAACATCCTTGCTCTTAGGTTTAAATTATGCTTTAATTAGGCTGTTATAAAATCACCTGTGACTTTATTAATCTTGCAAAAATAATATGTATATGGCGGCTGGAGAATAGTAGTTTGTATTTATTTAAACTGCTTGTTTTGTTAAATTAAGTGCTTAAACTAATTAAAGACATTTTTGGGGATGTCTCAGCTTTAGCCTAATAAATGAGAAGCACAAGAAGGTACACATAGATACTTCTTTATTGCCCATAAATCTGTACTTATTACAACTGTAAACTCTGGAATGTAGTTTTATGACTCCCATTTCATTGAAAGCTATATAGGCTATTACTGATGGTAGATATTTGAATAAGAGCAATTTTGAATTTGGGGTTTGATTGCTTTTAATTGTGAATTATGTTGAAGCTGCTTTTGTCGTTATCTTAAAAACTATTTAATTAAATGTAAGTATCCAGCTGTGTGTATATTCAAAGAGGCAAAATGCTTTAAGATCTTGAACAGAAAAGCAATATATATGTATCACAGGGTTTGCAAAAACCTTCCCCCCTCAGTTTTTTTAGTATTTCCTTACTTTGGGGTGTTTCATTTGCAGCCTTGATGATTGTTTTAGTTTCTATTTCTTGTGTGTAATTTGAATTTTTGAAATAATAAGCAGAAATTAAGGATAGGACTCAGCTAGCAGGATCAATATGCAAAGTGTCCTGGGCAGAGAGAGGAATGGAGACTTGAATCCTGTCCCACTCCAGTTACCAAAGAGGAACAAATCTAATATGCCCTGATTCTTCTGTCCACCTCACCAAATGTGAGCTTTTTTTTACCTCTTTATTTTTCTTCTTCAGTCTCTCACAGTCCTAATTACATTTCTCCCCCTCTGAGAGATCATTGTCCTCCTTTCATTTTCACTCCAGTTCCCATCTTTGTGCCAGATCGATACCAGACCCCTATCCAAGTCGCTCTCCTCTCACTCTCTGTGTTTTGTTTTTTTTTCACAATTATTCCCTATCTTTGCTGTCTGAACTTCTTTCTTTCCCTGGCCACCTTTTAACTCATGTCTTCTCTCTTGGGTTTCTCATTTGTCAGTGTCCTTAATCTTTCTTTTTCTGCCAGTCTCTGGGATGAGCTTATCTCTTCTCTCACCTCCTTTCCCCTACCTATTTCTTAGGAAAGCTGTCTCTTGATTGCCCCTCTTTTTCCCCATACCAGCCTCTAAATTCAGCCCGTCCCTGTTCCCCTCCTATATTCCCGTATGAGTCGGTGCCCCCTCGGATGTGCGAAGCCTCAGCCCGTTCCACAAACCAGCACGAGTTCAGCTGAGGCTCCTGCCCAGACTTCAGGCATGCCTCCGAGTTAATGGCTTGAGTTAAAGAATCAGCATTAACTTTGAATTTTCTGGCTTTTGACTTTTCTTTTCACAGCTTGACATTTTTGTAATGCTTTGTTTTTGTGGTACTTCAAAAAAACAGATGGGGAATAATGTCACAGCAGAATGCATAACCCTGGCTTTGGCAAGCCTGCCACCCCATTACCGGGGCTCTCCAGGGCTGGTGAATGGTCTTGTCCTTGATCGTCCTGGACCATTGCCCCTCCTGGTGCCTCGTGCCAGAAGAGCCACCATTCAGTGTCTCATCCCAAAGCCAGCTTGATCACTTTGGGTAGGTGCCACCTTGGGTAGGTGGCAGCCGTAGACAGGCCTTTCGGCAGGGAACACGTGGCCTGCCCACGGTGCCAAGGAACAACGACAAAAAAAGCCAAATAACTGAGGTGGCACACTGAAAGACAGCCAACAGGGAAGGGTCAGCCCATGGGCAGAGCAGAGAATTGATTCACTAACCTGCTAGATGCATCTCACTGATTTTCTGCAATACCTTGACAGAAACCGGATACTACAGTGATAGCTAATTTAAAGGTATCGATAGACAGTCACACGCCAATCTCCTGAATCCCAAATCTTTTCTGTAGTCACACGATCACCCTGTCCTTCCTAACTACACAATACGCTTAATCTGTATGATATTATACGTGTCGTCTTTGAACTGTGACAGATTGGGGCCGTGCAAACCATTTCAAAGGTATGATGCAACTTAGTATATTCTAGGAATGATTTCAAGTAATTACATACATGGATACAACTTTGCACAAAGGCATTTTTTTTATGAGCAGTGGAGATTTACTAAAGGGATGTAGCTCTGACTGATAGTCACCACTGGAGCATTACGCACTGTATCTCACAGGTCAGCGGGAGGCTGCGTAGCTCCCCCATATCCGCATCCCATCTCAGCTGCCTAGAGGAAACAAAGGGAATTAAAAATGCTTGATTTGAACTGAATGCCATCATCTGGATGTTTAAAATGGAATAGAATCAATTTGATCTGAAAAAATATATGATAATGCAATTGGGGGTTAAAGTGTTATTGGGTCCTCCTGAAATGCAATTAGGGAGATACTATTCACATTGTGAACAGCACACCTTTAATCGTAAGCTATTTCAGAAGCACGATTTGTGTGATTTTTTGCTCTGCATTTGCAGGAAAGTTCCAGCCTAGGTTAATAATATAGTGGCAGAACTTCACAATGCTCTCCAACATACAGAAGTAGCTATTAAACTGTCAACAGCACTAAAAGATGATATTTTGATGGCAAGGGATAGGAACCCCATCTTCCTGCTCATGCTAGTCAACATTTCTGTAGCTTTCAAGCACAGTCAACCATAATTTGTCACTGACTTGCATACGTGACATTGGCTGAATAGGTAGTCTGAGCTACAACTGTGTCAATCAATTCTTCAGGCAAAACTCTCATGGCATAGAATCATAGAATTATAGAATCATTTAGGTTGGAAAAGACCTTTAAGATCCTCAAGTCTAACCGTTAACCCAGTACTGCCAAGTCCACCGCTAAACCGTGTCCCTCACCAATAGACCTTTTTCCTTCTCTGTACCTCTTGCACTCATTCCTCTTCACCATCTACCTGGAGACCTCTAGAGAAGTTGCAGGACATGCCAACTTCATTGCTGAAGCTGTTCTGCTGATATCGACCTGCATAATCTCCTTGCACAGCTGCAGCCAGAGATATCATTACATATACAGAATGAAGAGCAAATTCAGTCTTGGTACATCCTGCGGGGAAATGTTTCCCAGGACCGAGTTGGCCAGTATCTGTCTGGCTGTCTTCTCCTTTTTTGCCTAACCTTTCCTTTAATGTTGCACATATCCTAAAGGACAATTTCAACATTTAGTGCAGGTGAAGAAATAGCATTATTTTAGGTGAAAATAGATTATTTGGCCATTGTTAGAAGTCCACCATTGGCCAAATAGCATTATTTTAGGTGAAAATAGATTATTTGGCCATTGTTAGAAGTCCACCATTGGCCAAATAGCATTATTTTAGGTGAAAATAGATTATTTGGCCATTGTTAGAAGTCCATCATCGGAGGGGGTGACCTCAGCAGTGATCTCTGTAATCACCACCTTGAAACCCTACTGCACCTGCAATCTGGAAGAAACAGCAGGTTCTCGTTTGTGCCAAAATCTAGCGATTATCACAAACATTTCTGTCCCTGCTGTAGTTTTAAGATGGTGGTTAAAGTCTTGAAAGTCATTCAATCCCATCTACATCAAACACTGAATAAAGTTGTGTTTTTCTCACTCTAAACCAGTATAGAATAAGAATGTCAGAGGCAGAAACAAGCTTTACTTAGAATATCTCACACAAAATCAAATTATTTCATATTCTTGTGCTCCAAGTTGTTTTTCTTTCTTGTCTTAACTGGATTGATGAGAAAATGGTGGGATGAAAAGTGTGTCCACCTGGGTTGTTCTAAGAAAGGCTCAGCAGCAAACATTATGAAGTCTGCCATGAAATATTCCTCAGCCTAATTTGCATTACAATGTGGTGGTTCTCTGGATGAAATCTTGAAATCAATGCAAATTTTTTTTATTTAAAGATTATCAAAATCACTGTACTCAACTGATAAGAAAATATGTCCTGTAGACTTCAATGAACTACATGAACACAATACAATGCTAAGAGGATTTTAAGGAATTTGTTCTAACGTTCTCTGCATTTTAAGTCTTTATGCCTGTTCTGAGTCCTATAACTTTTTGTTGTTTGGCAAAAGCATGCCTTTTAGAAAGGTATCTAGGAAATGTGGAGGTCACTAGTGTACTCAGTAGACTTTTGTAGTAGGTAATCACCTTCTCCGTTAGAAATATGTACCTCAAAAGTACTTCTATTCTAGGTATTTTCTCCTTGTAAAGCCCTTTGTACACTATAGTCGAGTTAACTCTCAATATCCTTTTTGACTGCAAACCAGCTTGAATTGCATATTTTTAAGACCTTTTTCCTTAGCGAGTTCAAGTAATTTCTGCAGCTATTTTCTACACTCTCTTATTTGCCCATGTCCTGTTTAGAATATGGATACCAGAACTAATACAATATTCCAGTGCTGCTCTTGGCAGTATCAGATAAAATGGTAAAATCTGTGTTTATACATCCCAATAATGCATTATATAACTACACAGGTAATTGATTAAAAAAATCCTTCATTGTGTTCAATTATTAGTTTTGTGATCAATTAATCGGAATTGTGATTATTTTATTGTTATTATTATTTTCAGTTACTGTAGACTTCTAGACAGTAAACATTGAGGAATAGTGCAACTACTAATTATTTTAAAAACTTTAAATAAAAATTAAAATATCACATGGAAAAATATCACCTTCAAAACCCTATTTTAAAAATAACACTGCAATGTATGACTTTTTTTTTTTTAAAGTAAATTATAAATTTGCTGGTTTTCATTGCAGGTTTTTTCCCCCCCCCCCATATCTTTTACTTACAATGCAAACAATTTGGAAGCCAGGTGTTAGCTATTTAGCAGTCTAAGAGGTCATTACAGAAATATGCGCAAAACCACGTGCGAGCAGCGTACTTGGAGCTTTCCTCTTAACTTTCCTCAAGAAGCACTCAAAAACAAAGAGCCCAGCTTCAATATTTAAGTCAAGAAAATGAAACATTCATGTGCTGTAGCCAGATATTGTTGCTGTAGCCAAACAACCCACACCTGCCTGCCTAAGGTTGGGGATGCACGATTTACATTCTGGCTGTAAAACCTGCATTTAGGGACACAAATTCTAACCAATCAGACTAAATAAATCAGCAGGCCCAGGTTTTATCATCACAGATAACCCTCATTAATCCAGCCGGCTTTTCCTGAAGACAAAGGACAAAATGAATGGCTTCATTGGCGTTGCCTGAGCGGCATGCTAATGCGGGGAGGTGGAAGGCATGAATTATTCATGCTCTGGCAGCCTGAGCAGGCAGATCCTGGCTTTTCCTGTTACCATTGCAACAAGTGGCGGCCGGCCCGGCCGCGCTCGGGCCATCGCGCGTCTCCGGAGAGCACCGACATGCCTTCCGCAGAGGGAAAACCTCCGTGCCTCCGCTGCGCCCGACACACTCGGGTGGATTTTCAGGTTAAGCCTTATGCAAAATGGACCCGGGAAACGCAGTCTTTTGTAACTCAAATGTACTTGACCATAAACTGCTCTTCTTGGAAGAAAACAGGGTGCTTCGGTAAGCTTGTGCAACTTTTGACGTTTTCTGAATCTGCTGTAAGCTCTGCTCAGTTTACGGTAACTATAACATGCAGTGTTTTACCAGCCTTTCTAAAAATAGTGTGTGTTCTTTTTGCTTTTAAAATGACTTAAAGAAGCCTAAAAAGGCATGCAATATCTTTATTTTTAATTCCAGAAAATATGTATCTGCAGAACTGACACTAAAGTTACAAGCAAGCCTTCTTAAATGAACTTGTATTATTTAAATTTTCTAATCCCTGTAGCACACTACTAAACCAAAATATATTTACGAATATATTTATGGTCTGATTTCTTGCAACCAAAACTGAGATGAATGTGATTCAGTGTTAAACTGGAGAATCTGAAAGAACGCGTGTTACTTTTTGTAAGAAACGTTGGTTCCCTGTTGTAAGTGTAACTTGTGTTGTTGCTCTTTATTAGCTAAATACATTTCTGATTGGGTTGGGAACAGGAACCGAGACCTGCATAACATTCTTACCATACATTAATTAGTCTGTTGTATCATAAAGTAGTTGAAAAGCATTTGTAACTTACACAGTTTTCCTAAGGGTATGGAGGGGATTTATTTTGTAAGTAAAGCATATGGCAGTGATGAACTAAGGCTAGTTTTACTACTTCTCTAAGGTGAAAAGCATCAAAATTTTTTCTTTATTGTTCATTATCAGTGCACCTACCTATAACATTGGGTTCAATTGTTTGTCTGATTTTTGTTATTTTCCAGTAGTGATACTATCGGCATTGCCTGAGAACTCTCAGGTAACTCACTACTTGGCACAGTTAAAAAATAGATATAAATAGTCAGCTCCCAAGGGCAGAGGCCATGGATAGGAGCATGAATATGAAAGGAATCATGAGTAAGTGTTGATTGTGGATAACAAGCTTTCCCTCTTTTTATTTGTTTGGTTTTAATTACATAGTCCAGATTCTGCTCCTTCTACTTTGTTTTCTTTGTTTTGATCATAACAACGTTTTATTTGACATCCAAAAGACAGCCAAGTTTTGAAGGGATGAAAGTAAAGCATAACGATATCTAGTGCTAACAGTAATTAAATGCCCTGTGTTTTAAGAAAAAAACAAGAAGTGAAAATAGGGATATGTAAATAACAGGAGATATGCAAACAATGGATGTAATCCTGCACTCCTTAATCACGGGAGTAATCCTTATTCTTGTAAGTAAGTAATCCTGTTGGTTTCAACAGACTCACATCAGTAGGTGCTATAGCATAAGGCCCATATTTTTCAAGGAGATAACAGTGTCTGTTTTACCTGTTTTTTCTGCAATGTAATTTTAGCAACACAGTTTTTAGTGATGTGTTTGAATCTATTAGTGATAATATTAAATTAGAATTTACCAAGTGTCTGTTTTTCTTCAAAAAGTATAAAAGAGAAAAATGGAATAATGTATTAGATGTGTCAGTAAGAAGGTACAGACCCCACATATTTTATTAGAGATGTGCTTGCAGAGGAATAGCACCGCTCACCCTGCTGACTGTGTTTGTAGATTACTTTTTGGTATATGACGTGTATAAACTTTTGCTTCTTTTAGGATAGGATGCAACTTTAGCAAAAAATCACTGTGATACCTGATGTCTCATAAAGTACATTTGGGTCTCCATGAAAGTGATGTTGATAAATATTGTTCATCTTTCTGATTGAAATACATGGGGTTTGTGGTAACGTCCTTTGAATATTTTTAACGCTGTTATGGTCTCGGATCTTGCCAAAATAACACCTGCAGTTCTGACTTGGGAATAATGCATTTGTATAAATGTTGTGGTTGGGTTGCCCTCCTTATCAGCCCAGCTTGGCACTTCTGAGCTTTCCACTCCAAGCCCATACACTGCTGCCCTGTAATCCAGGATGGGTCTTGGGAGCACCTGTGTGCCCTTCCCCAGGCAGTGCACCTGTTAATGAGGGAAAACTAATTACTTAAAAGCTTTTGCTACAATGGGGTTGAGAAGTATAAATAGTCATGAACTGTTCCTGGTGCTCTGCAAGCCATTCACCTGTGCTCGTGCTGGATGCCAGCAGTGGTGGTGTGGATATGGACGTTACCCTATAACCACTGCAGTCAGTGCTGGGCTAAGGTGGAAATATTCGCTTGTGTGCACCCTGAAGGGGCCAAAATAGAAATGAAGTGAAAATGCAATGGATGACGGTTCCAGATAGTACACAAAACTTACAGCTAAGTGAAGTTGGTATTAAGTACCTGTTGGCTTTTTGTTGGTTGCATTGAGATATCAAGAATGAACTGATTATTCTTTACTCAGCTTCAATACATGGCAAAGATGTTGGTGTTTTGTATTTGCAAATGAGGTCTACTATATTGTTAGTATCTATTTGCACAGAGATATTATATGAAACAGTTTAAAATGGAAGTGGTGGAGTCCCCATCCCAGGAGGGATTTAAAAGACGTGTAGATGAGGCGCTTGGGGACATGGTTTAGTGGGCATGGGGGGGTTGGGTTGACGGTTGGACTCAATGACCTTAGAGGTCTTTTCCAACCTTAGTGATTCTATGATTCTAAAACAGAGGCTACGTGGCTGTTCTGGGCAAATTTATTGAAAAGTCTTTAAAATTTTGCCGGAAAAAGTGCCTTAGAATGGTTCAGCTCATTTTTTATCAAAAATTACCTGTGTGGCCGTTTGGAACAGCCTGGGTTTTTTTCTTTGTGCATACAAACTGCGTACAGTGAGAGGTGTTTTCTGACATGTCGTTCTCGTGTCTCTCTTCATTAGAGGATGCCTGTGTCCCCTTCCTTCCCACCCAAGACAGAGGGCAGGGGGATGCATAGTCTCCGCTGTTTCCCTGGGTTAGAAGCTCTGTGAGAGCAAAGCTATAGGTGTGTGTGCCGCCAGCCATGGGAAGAGCAGGTTCTTCGTGGTTTGGCAGCTTTCCCTCCTTTGTGTAAGATGTATTTTGCTGCTTTTTGGGGTTGGTGACACAAAGGCAGAGCACTGTGGCCTTTGCAATGTGGCATTGCTACGGTTAATGGACTTTGCTGTATCAACGTGGAAGCATGCTGAGGTTTCCTACTTGGGGCTTCCATGGCAAAGCTTGTATAAATGGTAGTTAAGTTGGAATAAGATATTTGAAACAATATCGACCTCCAGTTCTAAGCCCAAGTAGTACACAAAATAAAAGGCAAGTGTTAAAGTACAGGTAGAGGAAATTTTCTAGCTGTTGTTTTGCAGCTCTTTGGCAGCCTGTGGCAGACAAAGCAGCAAGACTGGAAAAGCCAGCTTGCAGCCCACACAGCGTGCAGGTTGAGCAAGGTCTGGGAGCGTGGCCCTGGGAAAGCCGAGCGCTGGCTGAACGTCAACCACCTACTTTATCGGTCCTCCAGGTCAGAGCCACGTAGCAAACCTCAGCTGACATAGCACGATGTGGTCACTGGCTACGGAGCAAAGCCTGGAGCAGGAGACGTGTCCTGTGGTTCGGCATGTCCTCGTGGTGGGACTTGCCAGGTTTGTTGTGTGTAGGGCCTTGGGGACAGCAGTGCCACATGTGTGACCAGGAACCAGTCCCCAGCGGAAGGGAACCACCAGACATTGTGAATGACTCACTTTGGTCTTTAACCTCAACAAAAGACTAAACCAATGCAACTACCTTAATTACATTCTTTTATTACTAGCTGCCTAGTGGCTTCTAATTGGAAAAGCTNCCGGCTCATGTTCAGCCGGCAGTGATTATTTCCTATTCATATTGAATAGGAAAACAGCACAGGTAAAACTGCAATGCATATGGACTTCTGTTAATAAAGGTTTTCACTTCTTCTCTGTCTGTTCCTTTGCTGCAAATCCCTTTCTGTGTCTGAGAGCAGCCAGGCTCGGAGCAGCAGCAGTCCTTACCCTCTCTGCAGTCCAGCCCAACCCCAAGCTGATATCTCCCCAGGGCATGTTTCAAGACTGTTTCTTCTTTCATACAACATTGCTGTTGTTTCATGTGACATTCCTGTCTCTGTGTCCCTCCAGAGAGGGAGAGGTGAACAGAGGACAGTCACGCTCAAACCTATGTGTGTGGTCCCAGGCCCAAACCTGTCTCAGATGACAACCAGTGATGTGCAGCTTGCATTAATCACGGTTGTGTGATGGTGTAACACGTCAGTCACACTTCCCCTGGCATGCGAAATTCATGCATGAAAGATTCATCCTCAAGTTTTGAATTGCGTAGTTCTTTGGGAAAGTGCATTTCTTCCTCCTGCTGGGATAATCAGTTCAGGAATTAGCCGAGCTCCTGAGCAGTTTTGGTTTTGTCTGCACCCAGTAGTGACACCTAGTGATGTCCAAGGAAGATTGGATTTCTTGAGCAGAAGAGCGGGTAGGGGGCAAGAGGAGAGAGCCCCAGACACTTTTCCGGTTGAACTGCAGATGGTGAAATCATTCAGAGCTACAGAAAGGGATGTTCTGAACCTGAATGTCAGCCTTAGTATATTTAAATGACAACTACTGAACTGTAACCTAATGATTGACAGTAATTACTATCAGGCAGAAAGCAACTGGTTTTATAACCTGCATTTGAAGAAGTCTAAGCTGTAAAGTATATTGAGTGTCCATGCCACAGCCTTGTCATGTAGCCACGGCTGACAAACGAAGCATCTCCTCCAGATCTGAATTAACTATATGAGATGAGTAAAAAACACTGAAAACTTCTTATTTTACAGCCTTCAAGAACTGACTCGTCTCTAGCACGTATTGCTGTATTGTGCTGTGAGTGCAATTAGCTGGAAGAGTGTGTTCATTTTCATTCATTAGTTGACAGTGGTGTCTTTCAAGATGATCTCTAGCATTATGAGCAGTAAATGATGGGATGCTTTCAAAGGTTAAACCGTTTGATTTTTTTTTAGTATAATCTGCTTATGTTCAGAGAAGCTACATTAGGAATATTATTAGACACTGGAGTCTCCCTCTAACTGTTACGGTAATGAACAACTGTTGGAAACTCTTTGATATTTACGTGGTTTGAGGCATCAGTGGCCCTAGAGAGAAACATGTTATCTTTCAACCAAGTCTTTAATTGTTTCCTGAGTTGATAAGAGTTAATCTATTACTGGTAAGATATTAACTTCAGCTGTGGGTGAATCTTAAAAAAACCTTTTCAGTTGCTGTCAAAATCAAGTGATCTGCATGAATTACTCTGAATAATACCGCGATGTTTTTCTTAGCAACCACTTTGTCATTTTTGTTGTTTTCACATTTCTTGGCTACACATTTCCGAGAGCTTTGTTCTTGCCATGGAATTACGGTTGTGACCCCCTCCTGTGGCACTGACACCTGACAGTCCACCAGGAGCAACTGGGAAAATTCAGCATAAACTACTGTCGGGCACGCGGCGATGACCACTATCTATTTTGAACATGCATAATCTTTCCTCCGCTCCCTGCAAAGTATACACCGCCTCTTGCTAAGTGTTGTATGCTGACTTGTTGATGGTATGTTACCATTAATAATTAGGGTCCTGCCTAGGGATGTATCACAAACAACTAAAAATACGTCTTCGCTGCCTTTATATAAACCTTTCCTGATGATTAAAGATTGTCAGCGCAGGCTTTGTAAGGAACAGAGGACGTAATGGTGCAGAACAAACATACAATAAACAGTGACAAAATTACCTATTGCCAGTTATTGGAAGATGAAGAATTGAGTCAAGAGAATATAGATACAATTTCTCTTGTATTTGTAGTATAGCCCAGGATAAACATATGGAAAAAAAAAAAGAAGTGTTTTTGACATCAGGAGACTGAGCAGAAGGTAACGCTAGCTGCAGCCCTCCTGGGTGGTGTGGAGCACCTCTGGGGTTGTGTTTCAAATCTATCTGTTGGAATTTCATTGATTGCATTTATTTTTCTACTTCTATTGATCGAGACCTCTAGTGTCCCTTAGTGCTGCTTTCACGTAAAATAAAGTTGGGAGGTCGAGTACACAACAACTGGGCAGGCTGGGGAGATATCTTGCAGGGCTTGGCTTGGCAGTCCCCATGGGGAAGCGAGGGCAAGGCAGAGCCCACGGCCGCATGTGGACAGCTACTCCCTGCAACTCTTCTGCCTACTGTCCCTTGTGAAACCGCCAGCTGCTGCTTCTGGGATGCTGAGAAGGAGCCCGCTCTCCTCCCCGTGTCACCGGCAGTGCTGGTTTGGCTCTCCTCACATCCAGCATTTCAGCCACGTAGATGAAACAAATACATTCACAGCTGTCAGACGATTGTATGTGGAAATCAATCCTACCCATAGCTCTTGGGCGTCGAGAGGGCTATTTTGGAAATGCAGTTAAAATGAATTTTTAAAATTTTTCTTTTTTTTTTAATATTATCAGGCTTTAACAGGCAAAGTTCCCCTGCAAAGTCCTACAGAAGGAGGGTACTTTTTTCCTGTGTAGTCAGCTTTGTTGACAGATCACTTTTAGGCTAAATTATACTGAAAACAAGGTTTAATCAACAACTGCGTGGCTGGCTCTCACTTTGCTAAAATTTCGTTCAACCACCTTTTTGCTCATGTGATTGAGTGAGTGAAAATGAGACACCCATTAAATTGAAGGCGGGTGCTCACCTTCGTTAACAATATTGTGCAGTATTGCAAAACCAGAAAAGCAGCCTGCAGTGAGGTTCTGCGCTAACCTGCAGATAACGGCACAAAACTTCTCAGCACAATTTTAAAAAAGGAACTGAAGCAATGTGATTTCATTCTCACTTTCTACCTCTAGAATTGGATGTGGATAATACAATGTGCATTGTCAAACTGAGTATGATACACCATGGAGTGCATTGTGGATATATCTCTCATTCAATCCTTTCCATATAGAATAAAATAGTTGGACGGAGATACGGAACTTAACGGGAGGAAAAAAAGCTGCATACCAGACTGGACACAGCAAATTGTTAATGGCTGCTCCAGTAGATTTAGGAGGGTTGCTATGGCTTCTCTTATAAAAATCTTCCAGCCACAGAAATGACTCTTGCAAACAATGCTGGAGGTAGGTGTAAAGAAATGTACTGCACCCGCCCTTGTGTACAGGGCCAAGCGCACCAGGGCGCGTTCAGCGCTTGGTGGGTGCTGAGCATCGCCAGTTCGGCCGTGCCCTCTCCTCTCCTTGGAATTAAACTGTCATAACGCAAACTGAGAACTGCCTCGGGGTTACAGCCGTTGCTTGGTGAAAAGGTGAGTGCGTAAGCACGGCATTGCTAAAACACCCCAACTCCTATTTTCCTGTTGTATCCTCCTCTTTTTGTTATCTCATCTTTCTGAATTTCTCAATGCTGAAAGTTTTAGGGCAAATGCAGCTTGCTTCGGCATTTTTATTTTGTTCTTTCTTTGCTTGCGTAGTGCCTTGAACAACAGCTCATGACCTAGTTCTGTCTTTTAATTGCTATTGCAATATGAATTTTAATTCCAACTAGAGTCCAGATGTATTGATGGTATGCAGCACATGTCAGGGCCAGTGCCATTTATCTTACAGGCCAATTGTTTCCCAGCCCTTTGAATTCAGGGAGCCCTAAACCATTTTGAAAAAAATCTTAAACCATCATCATGTATTTCACTGTTGTCTGGTGGTGGGAAACGGAAATAATAACTGTTAATTTAAATGCTAATATGTATTTCTTCTCACAGCTTAGTTTGTTTTACTGTTCTTTAAGCTTCAGCTAAAAATATTAATGGAGATGAATGGATGCAAGATGTGCTCGCATCCTCCAGTGCCCGAGTGAACCTGGCCGTGGGTACTGACAATTTCCAGAAGCCCATCTCTGCTTACAGATACTTAATATTTTTTTTGCTTCTTTTCATGACCATTTTTGGTGATTTACAGACATTGGTGGTAGAAGATGAGTGGGTCATCAAGAACTGTAGGTATTCTGTATCCAGTGGAGATAATAACTTGATGAACAAGGTATTAGATTTAGCATGCTCCAAGAGAGTACACTTTTTGGAACAACATAAACTTTGTTCATAAAAAATATCTTTATTTACTTCTTTGCACTTTAGAAGAAACACTGGCTACATTTCCTGCATTTTGAGCATCCCACAGACTTCCTCTATCGGTTGACATTTAGCTGTTTTGCTTAGCTAAGAATTCGCTCTTTTGCTCCACTGAAATGAGTAGTGAAGGCAAGTTATCAATATACTTTCTACTGACTGCTCCAGAAAGGGCTTCATTTTAATCATTCTATGATTAAAACTTGTGAAAGATGCTGGAATCCTTTGGGAGGGGGAAAAAAAGACATATATAAAAACATAAACTGTTTTAGGTTAGTTTAGATCTTGAAGTGCTGGGATACACTAGTATTCAATCAGCATAGAAGTTTAATTGTTCATATTAAGGAACCTGCAAAAAGGAGAAAAAATAGCAGTTTCTGATGTACACATAAGCATGCCCTACCCAAAACATACCCATACAAGGCATGTGTGAGCAGAGGAATTTTTCTTTATATACCAGTTGATGTAGAACGCAGAAAAGGAGAGTCAATAATACTCTGGAGAGCCAGAGGAGGAGCAGAAAGCTGAGGATGCAGCCTCGCCCAAGGACTGGAAGTGTGGCTGGGAGGAGAAACCCAAGGCTCTGCAGAGGGACCTGGACAGGCTG
>VZTQ01014998.1:233290-306022 GCA_013400755.1 Pelecanoides urinatrix | reverse complement strand
GATGACCTTAGAGGCCTTTTCCAACCTTAGTGATTCTATGATTCTATGAAGGACCGCACATGGGCGCTTTCGGGTTGAGTGTTGGTAAAAAGGCTGGTAAAAGCTGGACCTAGGAGCAGAGCACCTGCCTAGGCTGTGGCTCTACGGGGCTCCTCCACAGGCAGTCAAGGCTTTGCATCATCTTTGGGAAGGTGCATGGAGGAGGATCCTTGTCTTCATCATTACAGTATCCTCTTTCCCCAAAATTACTTGCCATACCCTGGTGCTTGCTAGCCACTCTGCCAAGCAAAGGTTTAAGAGCACAGCTGCTTTGAATTGTTATCACAGTGATGCATTACAGATACGATGTATAATGCAATTTGTTCTGACAGTAGACATAACATTACTGCCTTATATTATTACTGATATTTGATGTACAATACAACTATATTTAATTAGCTAACTAAAATGCGTTCCTTGCCAAGGATATGGTGAGCAGGAGGGAAAATCACCTTCTTGGAGAAATGCCTCATAGCAGGATGACTAAACAAAGCAGATAATACAGTCTGAGAAACAGAAATTTAGTACATTAATCCCCAAGACCCCCCAAAAGCTGTGGAGCCTTGTAGCTGAGATTTCAGAATACAAACCAGCAATTTAGCTGTAAAATAAATCTCTTTAAAAGGAAACTGTCATGATATCACTCACAAACATTTCAGAACAGCAAATTAATCTAAAGGTTACGGGAAAGATAACAGAAAGACGCTTCTGTGCTCAAAGGATAAGTACTTTTATGTTTGGGAAAAAGATCTTCTGTTCCTCACCCAAAGGGCTGAAGCCCTGCCTTGAGTGCAAAATTCAGCCGTGGCCCAGGGAGTGACCCCTAATACAACCGTGGTTGTATCATCTCCTTGATACCCACATTCACCGTGGCAACATGAGATCATTAAATAAGGTTTGATCTTCTTTTTGCATCCTTCGTGCAGGCAGGAGATGAAGTTTGTTGGCCAGCAATCTCCGTTGGTCTCTCGACTCATCTTTGTGTGGTTGATGGCAATTTCTAGGCTGCCCAAAGCCAAAACCTCCCTCGGCAGTGCACAGAGCCTTGCGCCGGCAGCTGAGCTGTTAGCAACCGCATTCATGTGCTTCTCTCCTGTGGGAGATGTGGGCTGGCTTGGTTATTGAACGTGGGAGGAGGATGTGCGAGTGCGAGCCAAACACCGCTGCAGGTCCCTTTTCTCTTGCAGGTGGAAAGATAAAAGGGCTTGTAAATGGGTCTCCGAGCCCTCTTTCATAAAACCAGGGGGTCTTTTCTTGCTCGGGGCTCATCGAGGGACTGTGGGAAGGGCTCCCTCTTGCACAGCCTCTGCTGCTTTCACCCCGCCAAGCTGGCAAAGGGTGCAAGGGCTGCACCGGGGCGGGAGCCCAGCTCAGGGCAAGCCTGTGACTCCAAAATTGTGTCGTTACCTCCAAACCTCTCCCTGAACAAATGGGACCGCCCAGGGAATGCTTGCGGGAAGCGTCCAAGGAAAGAGGGCTGAATGTGGGGTTGATAGGCTTGTGCAGAGGTAAAGAGCTGTTTTGGTGGCTCCTTCCAGGAGCTCGTCCAGCGCAGGGAGCAAAAAGGTCGGAAAGAGCCAGGGGGAAGAAACCTGAGGAATAGCTCAGCGAGCTGCAAGGAAACTTGTGCTACTGGCTGCGTTTTACAGGCTGGGAAATGAAGTTCCCGGCCTGTGAGGAAGAGGAAAGAGCGAGCAAGGGACATTTTCTCATGTGCTGGGACTGCCTTTCCAACCCTTCCAGCTGATAGATGATCACGGCAGGTTACTGTGTAATGACTTAGTCTTAATCATCTACGCTCATTTACTGTCTGGATCTTCAGTGAGCTGCTCTGCCTCTTACTCACATCTGAATTCTGCTTTATTACTTTTAATGTTGTTTCTCTTCTCCTTTGTGCTCCTCAGGTAGCAAACTGCGTTTTAGCTTGTTTTCAGAAACCAGCAATAATATTTCCTGAGATGATTCATTTCTTTAATTTGTTGTTGTTCTGGTATCTGACACTTCCCGCTCGTGCAGAGTTCTCCCTGGACTCGAGAGTCTCTCTGCAGTACATGTATCTTGAACACAGTTTATTTAATCAGAATCCCAGAATTCGGTAATACTTCAGGCCAATTTCTACAGTAAATCTGAACGCGTTCAGCAAAAACCTGTGCAGCCAGTGATCAGGCATAATTGCCAACAATTTCACACCCACAGAATCCTTGCTTGACTCTAAGGTTCCTGGAGCCCCATCTTTCCCATCACTGTTTCAAGCAGGAATCTCGCAGTTGCTAGGGGATGGAATTTTTTACGCATCTATGAAATATTTTTAGCATGAACTGGAGAATTATCCATACAGTTTCCTGGTTAATATTTGCTGTGTTAAAATGGAAGGACCAAAATGCAGTGAGAAGCAAAACTTTAGAAGTCTGGAGGCCAGGTTTGATACAGGTACTACCCAGGCATTCAAAATTACTTGAATATTACTTGAATACCATGTCTGCTGAATTTCAGTGGAGCTCTGACAATTACAGGCTGTCACAGGAGACTTCCACTTCTACTCCTGACTCAATTACCAAGTCTCATGCTTCTCATAATGTTACTATTGCTGTAAATAAAGTCAGATTCATTCTCCTTTTTCTTTACTATTCTAAGGAAAAAGGAAATGGCTGACTTCTACCACCTAGCATCAAATTGAGCCCAAGCCTCAGAGGAACTCTTGGTTGAATTTGAATTAAATACTTTTTCAGTAAAGTTACTGATGCACTGAAGTTTAAAAAACAAAGCCTCCCATATTTGTTGCCCATTCCCAAATTCTCGCTATAAGAGCACCTAGTACATAAAGGCTAAAAATAACAGATATACCTAAACAACTTAGGTCCCCTTAAAATTTTACAGATTTTACAGTACTTTAGCCTACCACTAGATTATGTTTAGTGCTACTGTATTCTCCATAATGCATTCTGTTCCTTACGCAGCCTAGTACTTGTTTTCTTTTTTGCCTGTTCTTGCATGCTGAAAAGATGTTTACATTAAGCTGTTCGTGACTCTTGGTCTTTTTCCTAAGTGAGTAGTTGATTGCTGCTCAATAATGCTGCTCAAATTAGTTCTTGCACTTCATGTTTGTAGCGATCTGAGTCTGTCTATATACAACTTCTGAATGGTGTCCAATTCTGGGACTCATTACATGTGCATGTGTCAGGCAGGCTCCACTTCCAGTATAAGTGCTTTCCTTCTCTTGCTTCTCTCCTTTTCCAACTGGGCTGATTGCAAGAAAGGGTATCAGCAGGGGATCATCCCAGGAAGTGCTCTCCTGTTGAAGTGAAATCCCTTTAAACTTGGGATTCCCAAACAGTGAAGTGCACACCATAGTGCTACTAGAACATTGGATGGGTTGCTTCCAAATGCCTTTATAGAAGTCCTTAACTGAGCTGCCTGAGATAAATGTGTCCCATGAGATAAATGCCATCCATGAGATAAAAGCACCTCAAAAAAACGTCCATGTCTTATAGAGGTCCTTGCCATACCCCTATGACTCTACCCCTCTTCCAGGTCAGGTGGGCTCCCCCTCTGAGACACTTACCCCCATCAGCTGCAAGGCAGTCGGGCTGATGCGTGAAGAGGTGGGATCAGGTTTGACTTCTGGATGTCAAGGGTGGTATCAAGGTTTGAGGTATACATGAGAAGTGGTGGGAAGGTTGGGAGATGGGAAATATTTTGGGGTCCTAGAGGGTCCTTGGGTAGGCGTGCGAGGATTTGATATGGTTTAACAGAGGAAGAAGCGATTGATGCATGTCTTGCACTTGTGCACACATGCCTCTCTGGTACAGAACATATATGTTTAACCAAGGGTGATAACACAATGTTAAGAAACAGATGGACCCCATGGAAGAAATGGGGTTTAGCAAACAAGGGTATATTCTGTGTTACAGAGCTTAGTGCCACCTATGTTGGTTTTACAGGAGCAGAAGGGAATCTCTAGGCTGCAGTTCTTCATTCTTATTTTTACATGTATTTTATTAAAGTACTTTTTGTAGTGCAAAATGTATGAGCGCTCCCTGGAGCAAAGATTTCCTTTTAGTAGTCAATTGCCTCCCCTATTCCTTTATGTGCTTTATTTTATCCCTTTATTTTTATCCCAAAATTATTGTTTTACCTGGCCCACCCTCCAGCCTGGCTATGGGTTTGTTCTGGGAACTGGGAAAATACACTTCGGAATCTCAGGTCTAGAGTCCATCTCCTGTTTCTTTAGGCCCCTTAATGAGCCATTTACTTGTAACAAGAGAAACTAGCTGAGCCACCTGGCATGAAGGAGTGGGTTTGGGCTGCGGATCCCAGCATCTGGGAAGAAGGTGGGAGTTGATATATGCTCTCCCCATTAGCCTATCAGCTGGTTTGAGCACTGTCCCCTCCGCCTCCTCTCTTTGAATCCTCAAACCTCTTGATTTTCTTGTCTCTAAAGTGTGAGACTTTTTCCATGGGGAAAAGGGGGACTGGGGGACCTCAGAGGAAACCCCTGGCTCAGTGCTGAAGCTGGAAAGTGGCTTTTATCGTAGTCCCTCTCCTCAGCCGTGCACAAGGCACAGGCTCAGATCAGCCTGAGCAGCCCTACCCAGTAAGTAGGGGCCACAAATTGGGAGAAAGTCTTCAGCACAACGCCTTGGGTGCAAAACTGAGGCATGGTGGTAAGAGGGGACTGGACGTGCAAGAAGACAACTGCTACATGAAAATGAAGCTTCTCCAAAAACCTTACCTCCGCATAGACATCCAACCTCTGTTGTGCACCATCACGGACTGCACATCCATGTGCCAAAATACACCAAGATCCACAAAATGTCAACAGAAGGAAAACGCTGTATTTGCGTAGAGATTCCACCCAGATTCTGCCGCTTCCTGGTAGGTGCTGCTGGGGGGAGGTGAAGTCTCTGTCTTTGGGCAAATAGTGCCATCACCGATGCTTTGTGTTAAGAGGGCTCATTAACTCCACAGTGCTGTTTCTGAAGATGAAAAGTCGTCTTTTCACAGTGCAGGAGTTTTAACTGTGCCCTGGCTAAAGATTACCTCAACCTGCTATAAATTGAGATGTTTCACTAATTGGTTTCTTGGTTCATTAGCCAAATTGTGTGTATGAGGGAAATGGAAAAAGCTTAGAATGAATTTCTCTTGCAATCCTTAATTTAAACGGTGAATAATAATTTTTCGTTGAACAAAACATGTTATGTAACTTCCAGTGGTGGAGTTAATTTTTTACTTTGGGATCATTTGCCACCCTTAAAGCTTTGTGGGAAAATGATCCTCAGTTGTGCCTCATTCTGGCATGGTGTGACCTCAGGTAGGAAAGCATAATAATTAGAGTATAATGTAATAATCTTAAATTTTATACAGAAAGACTTTGTCATGGGCAGTTCCTCCTCATAGCTTTAAGTAGTAAGATAACAGAGATAAAGAGCAAAAATCTTTAAAAGTCAGCTTTACTGCAATGGATGCTGTGGCTCTATGTCCATTCCAGCCATGTAGGTAACAAAAATACGGTGCCCCTAGTTTACTTTTTCCAATGCAGTGCACTCAGCTAAAAATCAAAGATCAACTCTGAGCAGCTAAAGGGAACAAATTCTACTAATTCATCAAAGCGAATGCTGTAGAATTTAATCTGTTTTATGAATTTTCTACCATTGATTGTTATGGCATGATTGGGGCACGGGAGGTCATTTGTGAGCACTGAATTGCTAGTTGTGTGACAGTAAAAAAAGAAGGCTAAAAGAAAGGTTAAATTAAAGAAGCTGCTAGAAGCTATTTTTGTAAGATGAATGTATATTATCTAAATTAATGACAGTAAACCTCCAATTAGCTGAATGTTGATGCAGAATTACAGCTTTATAAGGTAAATACATGTTTTCTCAAGCTAAAGGGTTGGATAAGGAGATGTTTAACCTGCAATTGTAATAGGGTTACAGGTGGATGAATGTTTTCTGTGTATTGGGGCACGGTGACCTTCCTGCTGTTGCTAACAAATCTTTACAATAAATCTGTCATTGCTTCCTAAGAGCAATACAGACTATGAAACTTATGACCTTGTTCTCTAGGGTATCCTCCCATAATATGGGATGGGCAAAAGCCTTGAATGTGCTGCTTTGTTTTTCAATATAGAGCTTAGCTTTTATTTTAGAAGAGAGATTTCTTCTTCAGCCCAGTGTATGTTGCTTTGGCACAAATAAGTTTGAAGTGGAACTTCTAACCTTGTTTCTGTTTTGTTAATTTATTGAATTCCTCTGTAAATACACGTCAAAAAGAACAGCAGTTATGAATTGCTTTTGTTGTGGTTTTTGCAATTTATACATACTAAAATAATTGAATAACAGAGTTATTTGAACAATTTACTCCTTGGAAAAGGTAGAATTTTCTTGCAGACTGTCTTTATGTGAAAGGTGGGTTAATCTCCTAGATGTGTCATCTCACAGTAAAACACTGCAGTTGCTCATATTCATGAATACTTGCAGTATTCCATTTAACTGTGTATAGGAGTTCGCTGTCATTATACTTTTGAATATCACCCAAAAAATCTGGTCTGTAAAAACAAACAAATAAACAAAAAACCCTTAACAAACAAAATCCCACCGCAAACCCCCAAAACAACAAAAAAGCCCCACCCCAAAACCACCTTTGCCTTATGTCTTAAGGTCTTATTTTCCTAAACATTTCTAAAGAATGCCCACAGTGTCTTTTCTAGAGGCATTGTGATGGGAACATAATAGCAACACTGGGTCAGAGCAAGGATCCAGTTACACCATTATCCTGATTCTGGTCATTTAGCTTCGCAATTTAATTATGCGTTGTACAGAAAAAATCTCTTCTAACACGCATGCATTTACCCAGTACCTCTTTGGAAAAGCTGTTTGTGATTTTTGTAGATTTCTACCACGTTGCTGCTTTTTTGGCTTTTGCTGCAAGTCCCAACTTATTTAGTGTCAGTATTTTGCAGTAATGGTCCCCTTTCTGGGCCATTCTGGGAAAATATCGGTTCTTAGTATACTTCTGCTGTTTTAGGATGGAAATTGAGTTTAAGGAGATTTTGAGGAACTGCTGTGTGTACTTTGTTTATTTACCTAGTTTACTGTATATTTTCCTTGGTTCTTGGCTCTGCTCCTTTGTCTGCCTGGTCTTCTGTCATTTCTATATAGTTTACAGTGTTGGGTTTTTTTTCATAGTGTCCACTGCTTTATCTTAATGCCATCATATTTCTGAGATGCCTGTGATATCAATATCCCCTTTTTAAAAATAAGTTGGCATTCTGGATTCCTCAGCACTTCTACGCTGTGTATTCTTATTTGAACTCACGTAGTTAGTATTGCTTCGGTTGCTATTTTTATGCTCCATGTATAAATGCAGTCTTCCTTCTCTTGGCTGTTCTTTGCAATTTTTTTTTTTTTTTTTTAACCTGAGACTCTCCCTTTCCACTCGGTCCAAAGATACAGAGGCTTTTATAACCAACTTTTCTTCAGCTTTTAGTTGGGGGGGCGGGGAAAGAAAAAGGAAAAAAAAAAAAACCAACCAAGAAAACTCTCTCAGCTTTAAAAGCATTAATTGTGCTGTTCTATTCTGGTGTAGATGGAGCCACGCTTTCTTTGCAGGCGTCCTCCTTAGTCCCCAGGGGTTTCTCAGTAAAGCTCTCCTCTTTCCTTCTCTCCATCGCATTTTCCCGCACAGGAACTGCTCTGTTGGGGTGAGACTATTTTTTTTTCTGTGAGGGTTTTACTTTTTTTTTTTCCCTGTGTCCACCTCCATCTTTCCCAGTTTGTCTAACTGATTATCTGAGGAGAGATCTCTCTCCTTCTGAAAGCTGAGTGGTATTTCCAACACATGTAATCAAAGACAAATAGTTATATATGTTGCTTGACCCAGATCACTGGCTGGACACCAGCCCACCTTTTCCTTTATTCATTTTTTCCTAGCTTTCATCCCCACTGCTGTTTATTTTACATTTCTAGCAATCTCTAAGAGACATTTAGCAAAGGCTTTGGATATAAGATGAATTCCAAAATCCATAACTCTTCCTCATATTGTGTTTTCGAACTGAAATCCTCTTGAAAGGTCACTTGGATGCTTGAAATACTTCAGCATTTAGATTGTTGTTCATTTTCCTCATGGTGATTGACTAGCCATCAAGCTCATCATGCTCCTCTACTGAAAGCAGAATAAGTGGTTACATTTTCTTTTCTTGCAAAGAAAGAGCCCATTGAACGTCTTCGAACTAGTTGCTGGTGGAACTGCATTGTGCACTGATGGATATCCACAGAAATGACACGTGGATCGGACCAAATAGTGTAGACCCTACTGTGCAGAGGAGAAACCATTTCATATATATGCGCTGTAGTTAAAGGGAAACACTAATCCATTTCAAAATGTTTATAATGGCTGGTTTATTTTCACAGATCAGCATGGCAGCATTTGAGTTACAATAGTTCTGTACATCCCCAGTGAGATGCCATGGTGACTTCTTTATTGTCGGTAGCTGGTTTGTACAGGGCTCTTTTTGTTAAATGAATGGTCTTGGTCATCATGCTAATAATATGTTTTTAGTTGTTATACAGTTGACTGTGGATGTGTTGTATGGGATAATGTATTTATAGCTGGAGGCTTGGTTTGGTATCGTTTCACCAAGTCTGGCTGAAATAAAGATTATTGAGTTCACAGTTCTACAGGCAATCCCAAACAGTGCATAATTTCACAGACATTTTATGGTAGATTAAAACACAGAATTGACAAGTCCTATGAGGAGCAGCTGAGGGAACTGGGGTGTTTAGTCTGGAGAAGAGGAGGCTGAGGGGAGACCTCATCGCGCTCTACAACCGCCTGAAGGGAGGTTGGAGCGAGGGGGGGTTGGTCTCTTCTCCCAAGTAACAAGCGATAGGACGAGAGGAAACGGCCTCAAGTTGTGCCAGGGGAGGTTTAGATTGGACATTAGGAAAAATTTCTTGACTGAAAGAGTGGTCAGGCCTTGGCACAGGCTGCCCAGGGCAGCGGTGGAGTCCCCATCCCTGGAGGGATTTAAAAGACGTGTAGATGAGGCGCTTGGGGACATGGTATAGTGGGCATGGGGGGGTTGGGTTGACGGTTGGACTCAATGATCTGAGAGGTCTTTTCCAACCTTAGTGATTCTATGATTCTATATGTGCAAGGATCAAATTGCTTCTAAGCCTTTTTACAAATGTAGGAAAAAAAATACTGAAGTTTTTGGCTAGGTGGTAACTTCTTTCAGCATTGGCCTGCCTACCTATGAGTTTGATGCCATTTTAATTAGTCTTTCTTAGAGGCATGATGACGCATGTCATTACATGTGTCATTTCAGTTCTGTTTTCTCTTTGAGATCAGTATATCTCTGTTGCTCCACTCTTAGTTCATGGCCTTAAAATACTTTTCCATTTAGCTTCCAGGCTTTAATGATCCAGCATTGACAAAACAGAGTATTGAGTTTTGGTAGAAAAATGTTAATATCATACAGGGATTTTTTTTTTTTTTTTCCCTTGGGAGAAGATAGATCATGTAAATGAGGCAATCACTGCTGAGAAGCTAACTTAAAATTTTTCATTTCTCCAGTACAAAGTGCCAACCATTTTTAAGCAAATGGAAGATGTAAGTGCTTTATGGAACTCAGTAGCAAAAATATAGCTCTGTGTATCCCTCTTTGAAAAGCTGCAAGTCTGTTTTCTTGTAATGAGGGAAAAAGTAAATTGTATATTATTTCTACAAGAGAATTAGCTTTTATTTATTTAAGGCAATCAGTGTTTATTATAACTTATGCATTTTGAGAATCAGATTTAAAAAAAAGGTACTCTCTTGGATTTACGATGGGGGTTGTGTGTTTGTTTTTCACCACAATTAAATAAAACCTTATCCTTAAAAAAAAAACTATTAAATATTCTTCAATTCTTATTAAATGTTCTTCAATTCTGTATAATCCTGTATCATCTTCTATTTGGCAGCCGTACAGCAGCTGTGCTGTCTTTTGACTAATTCTCTTACTGTTCCAGAGTGTAATATACCTAGTTTGTTTAGAGAACGGGAATGTGTTTCATATTTAAAAAACCCTTTTACTGCAGTTACTGCATCTTTGCAGATTTAATTAGGTCTCAGTCCCTTCCAAATCATATAAGTCAAAGGTCCCGTCTTACTTGTCCCTGAGGCATCATTACAAAAAGTCCCCAGATGGAGTCTAGTTTCTGACTGATGACTTTACCATATAGGGGCTAATTACTTCTAATCTTACACATTGATGAGACTGTATTTTATGTCTCTGAGCCACTGAAACTGTAACTGCCAAATTATCCTCTACTGTAATATGTGGGTTATTTCTCCATTAAATGGCCTGGCTTCACAAATGACAATCCCTTCCTGCCAGGCTCTTGCATTTTAAATTATAATTATTTCTGGCACACGGCTCCATCCGATGAGCCCTTGTTAATCCACGTTGTGATCTCGGATAAGCTGCTAGTGCCTGGCTGATTTAAGCCAGGAAAGGGTGAGCAGAGCAAAGCAGGGGAGCCGGGAGCCCGAGTCCCGGCGAGACTCGGGCACTGCTCTTGGGGCTGCAGCTTGCTGGCTGTGTTTCACTTAGCCCTGCCTTGAACCGCCGGCTTTTTCTTTTTATGAGCAATAACCTCCATCAGATCTTTCAAAGAAATGACTCAACACTTTCACCTTCTGAGAGGGGAAAATTGTATTTGGAGGTCTATAATGCATGAAGGTGTTGGAAGCGTAATCTAGTATAAGCTGCCTTCAGTTAGCCCTCTTAAGCACCGAGGAAGAGAAATGAATATCTAAAAAGCAGCAAATGACTACAATTGCACTCTGATTTCATGGCTATATGCGATAGAGGTCAGTAACATAAAGCTGTTTATTTCTTCATACAAAGCAGCGGCTGTTATCATAACTTGCTGTAGGCAAAGGTATTGGAAACTCCTCATTCAAGGAAAGATTGTATTTTATTACAGCATTACTTCATACCGTATAGGCTTTCTTCCCTGCTTCTTTCTCTATTAGTTTTGACTCGGCCCAATGGAGCTAACCTTGGGGTTGGCTCTCCCCAAAGGAGGAGTTTATTCCAGGAATCTGAGCGTGAAGTTATAATAATTTGGGTTTAGTATAGTCCAGATCTTAATCCAGCTCTGCCAATAAATAACCGCTAACTGGAAGTTTTGGTAGAAAAGCAGGGGGTTTGGAAGAATAAATTTTGGAGATGGTGGAACTTTCCCTTGGCTAGTTTCAGGAAAGTCAATAGCACCTTATTGATTCAGCTATTACTTTTTAAAAGCAACAGGGAACTAAGTTGGCAGTGCTGTCTGGAGGAAAAGAAACCACCAAAAAACAAAACAACAACAAAAATCCCAAACCCCCAACCTTGAAAATCCTGGGGAAATCCTAGTGTTATCACTATGGCTACCACAGCCAGAAACACTAACTTATAGCCAAGGTACAGAAACATTTGTGCTCAGTTTCAGTACTTTATTTAAATTTTTAAAAAAAGGCAACAACCCACCACCTAATTGTGAATTAATAAACTTTCCTTAAATGTTGAATGAAGTATATAAATCTGCATTTATATACCTATTAGCATTAACATTCTGGCCAAGGTGTCGGTCCCATTACTCTAATGCAGTAATACATTTAGAGTAATAAGATGGTCCTAAATCAATATGACATAGACTAAACTGAAAAATTATTCCAAAATAACGCTTTCAGTCTAGGGTATGAGAAGAATTTTTGCCCTTTTATTTAGAATAACATGAATGACTTGCTGAAATTGTTGTTTCTTTTTTTACATCATAGATGACTTCTGTCCCACTAAGCATCCAAATAGTATACTTACTTATGAGTGTATTTTAATTTTTTTTCTTTTTAAAAAAGCAATATCCTGGAAGCCTGTTTTTTGATCTGTTTAAGGAGGCCAAAGCCTTTAACCTAAATGAGCATAAGATTAAACCTGCTGTTGTGCCTGCCCTTGCAGGTATCCCTGTAGTGTGTCCCCGTGTGTAATGTCACTATGTGCTATAGGTTTGTGATTATCAGAATATATTAAGCCATGTACAGAAGAGTAGCCCGGTATTTACGTTTTCTTTCTTACCGTTATTTGATCTCAGTCTTTCGAGTGATTAAAGCAGCACATGAATCTTGTGCTAATCCTCTAAAGTTGGCTTCAGTTGGTAGGATTTTAATTTACTGTAAATACTTCTGTTGTAAAAATTGGCCTTTTAGTCACAACTCTCTTGAATAATGCAGTACTCTCTAGAATCAATACCAGTGTATACACATCTGGTTATCATTCTCACTAACCAAATTGCATGTATGTATCATGGGAAACAAAATACAGGATCTCTAAGCTCCAACAGGAGAATAGATGTCTGCGGTTTAAAATAAAGCGTTACTGTCCCGTGGTGGGGCAGCTGTTGGAGTGCTCTCAGCACGCATTTGTACGTGCTCCAGCAAAGACCAAGCTCTGCTCCATTCTGCCTTTGGACATAAAAGTCACCAAGGTAACTTTTTTGAGTGGATGTAAAAAATGTCCATTACAAACCAAAAAAGCAAAGAGCAGAATAGTTGAAACCCCATCCCATCCTAGAAAAACATTGGAAGTTACCAAAGTAACATCAAGTAATCCAATAAAGAGATCTACCTGAGCCTATCAGCCCAAGAAAATTAAGATGAAAAGAAGATGTAGTTGTGCTGTGAGAAAGGGGGAGGGAGAGTACAAGCTACTCAGAGGAGAAGTGAAATTATTATTCCTGGAAGGAAGGACAGCATAGTTGGTGGAAACAAATTACTTCACTGGCCTCTCACGGCCACCTGCAGCGGTTTTGTGGCTGGGAATTTAGCCAGGACACCGTCCTAAACCAGGGAAGTGTGGGCCCAGCAGCAGTGACAGACAGGAGCGTACCCTCAGTAATGCATTAGCTACCTGAGGCTATGGGGTGGGGGGAAGGAGGCTGGGAGCTCTGTTTTCCCAAGGATTCAGAAACCAGGCAGAACTAGTTATTGCATTTTGCGGATACATGGGCTAACCAAGTCAGTTAATGCGGCCGGCAGTGAGTAATCCACTGGCACAGCGTATGTGCAAGTCCATTGTGAGGAGGTCGGGTTAATAATTACAGCCTATTCCATAAAATGCCAACTGTTTCCAAGGAATTTTTCTTTGGCGCTTTTGCTTGGGTTAGAGAGGGTGAGGGGGGAGAGTCGTGTTGTGTCATGAGAGAGTTCAGCTGGGAGCTAGCCCAAAATGGAGGGCGGAACCGTTTGCACGAGGACCGTAGCAATGTAGATAGATAGGCTGTAGAGTTTTATGTCTAAACTAAATTTCCTGCTGAAACTTTCCTAGAAGAAAATTCCACCCGCACTTCTCCTTTACCAAAGCATCCAGGCTTGCAGTGGCTCTCTGCACAAGGACGAATCTCCCCCACTCTCAATGCCAAGTTCATTGCTCTTGGCTGGTCACGTCCCACCTGAGCATCGGTGTCGGTGGTACGGGGTTGTGAGCTCTTAGCGTGCTCCTTGTTAAGCTTGAAAATGCTCAGTAGTGTCCTATAGGTCATTCTGCAGCTTCTAGCTGGAGGATTTAATGGTAGTTAATGTTAGAGAGAATACAGATAATGACCGAAGAGGTTTTTGAAAGCACATTCAGCGAAGTCTGTCTCCTGTAGCTGGTGGACCTGAAGAGACCTTTGGGATCAATTCTCGTCCCAGAGCACGCAGTGGAAAGACTGAAATTGAGAGGGGCCAGAATTTGGCTGGAGGAAGAGTGCAGCTAAATTATTTAATGGCTTATGTGTTGGCTCTGGATCAGAGATTGTCGCTGAACAGAACAACTGTAGGACAAACAAAGTGGTGGTGGTAATCATCCATAACAATTTTGCCTTTGATAGGTAGTTACTTCAGCATTTACTTATACCAACCTAAGCTGTTCAGTTATTACTTCACACAGCATTATTCAAGGTATTCTCTGTAGTAAAACTTAGGTATCCAATGCTGTATCTATCATAGTAGGCAAATTTAGGAAGGTGACTACTCTGGTAATGATTTGCTATGTGATTTTAAACAGGACAGACATTGTACGTGATTATGTCTAAGGTACAGCAATACTGAGGTCAAGCAGTTACGGCATCATTAGATTGGCCTCCAGCACTTAATTTTTCTTTAAGCCTCTCAATTTCCATAATCTTAGCATGAGGTTCCTATATTTTCTTAGAGAATGAAAACAAAAAGATGAAATTGAAAATACAGGCTAACAAGAAAGAGATCGTTTCATGAGCAGCAGAGCTGATGAAACCTATGCCTTGGTACCCCGAGACCCAAGTCTCACCCTGGTGCTGCTCCCTCCTCCCCGCATCTCCTCACCCATCCCCTCTTCCATCTGCCTCCCATGCCTCCTCGCTGCTCCCAGGACAAGGAGCAGCACCCACCACAAGGGATGCGGCACTGGGGACGTCCTGCCCAGCTCGTAAGCGTGTCCACGGATCAAACAGGGGGGACCCAATGAATTTCTCTCTGTGGCAGCCTCTCATTTCTACAAAGCCGGTGATTTTTGCGGTAAGCTTGTCGGAGATCAGCTATCGACCCTTCTGTCATGTTGGTTGAAACAGCCCAGAAGCGCAAAGGCCACAGGTTGGACAGACAGAAGGATAGGGCATAAATCAAATTCCGCCTGGAAATCAGGCTAAAAATTTGATCCAAGTAGAAAACACAGTGCAAAAGGGATGTGGGGTCTTTTGTTGTTTTTTCTTTAATTGTTTAACTTGCAGTAAATAATAATTAGGAAAAAAACAGGACTTCTAAAACACAGGAACAACTTTCCTGCAAGTTGTGTCATGCTATCCAGCATATTTGTGCCTGAAAGAACGTGACCCTTTGACGTTTAGCCCTAAATCAGTCTTAGGGACCTCATCATTAAAATGTACAGATATGTGAATTACTTTATTCATAGAAGTAGCTCCTAGGGGACAACTATTGTGAAAATAGCTATTCACATTTTGAAATATTTTCCAGATTGGTCTTGCATCAAAATGTGTTGGAGGGCATGTATATTTTATGAATGCAACGCTGTAGAGCAAGGAAGTCTTGCAGCACGTAAAGGAAAATGCGTTTTCTTATCCATCTGTTGCAGCTCTGATGTTGCTGAATGCAATAATTTGGGATCTGAGCTTTTAGTTTTGCACAAGAAATGGAATATACAAACAATCATGAGTTTTGAGTTGTTGCTAGGCAGCAGGTTATTGCTTTTTGGAAAAGCGGCCACGGCTGCCTGGTCCGGCCGAGCTGCTCGACCGGTGGGGCTGGGTGGGTGCTGACAGCCCCCAGCCCTGCTCCTTCTCGTTCAGGTGACACCTGCTAGCCAAAAGAGAGTTCGAGAACTCTATATTTCATTCCTTGCCAACTAGCATTTAAAAGTTGCCAAAAATTAAGGTTCTGAGGGCTTTAACATTTAATCATAAATTCCAAGCTTTTCTGCACCCTCCATTTCTGAATTGAAAGCCCGAGTGATTAAAAAAAACCCAAAAAACCAATTATCTTTTGTTGAACCTGGTGATAAAAACAAAATCCGTCATGCCCTGTTTTATGTTCCTATTACTACATTTTTGTTTTAATCTCTAGCACGATCTGTGTTTCTAAACCTGTTGCAATGGAATTCAAAAGGGCTAATTCCAAGATCAAACAAATCACAGCCGCATGCTAAAAGCACACTATGAATAGAGATTTGTTTTTCACTTTCCCTTCAAAAGGCAAATGTAAGTATTATTTCACCAACCAAAAAGTTTTACATGGTAGAATAATTACTATGTTCAGCTGCATGAAGAGTCATTAGATTTAGAGTCGAGGCAAGTCAATGGCAACTGAAACTAGTGGGAGTTGCGTAGTATTCTTAAATTATGCAAAATAAAACTATTTACTTTGTGATCAAACTAGTGACTTAGAAACTTAACTTTTTAGGCTTCATATTTATTTAAATCTTAGCTATTGTGTTTTTATCCCGTGAACTGATTTTTTTCTCTTGGTTCTGGCCTACTACATCCCCTTTTATCAAGCAGTTTCTGATGTCTGTAATCACAGCAGTTAATGGGAAAGACTTTCTAGAAACAATTAATATCCCAAGTATTACACAAAAATGAGTGCTTCTATTATACAAAAGTAACATGAAAAGTCTATATTAAATCTGGCGTGACTGGTGCTCCACTGAGTTTAGTTCCATTGTACAAATCGTTCAGTGTCAAATTTGGCTCATGTGAACATCCTGTTTCTTTGTTTTGGAAACAAAATTGGTCTAATACAGATATATGTTGGAAATGCTGCTTTGATGTCTTGACAAAAGCATCTGTACCCACAGCACACATCATTTTCTGGAGCCACCACTGTATTAAGAGTATTACAAAGAAAAAAAAAATCAATAAAGCAAATACCATTGTTAAGCAAAAGCATGGTGAAAAATCCCTGCAGCAGGATATATATTGAATCATAAAATGCATGCATAACGGACAGTGCACAGGTTTTCTCTTGTCCTCACTAAGTTTCTTGTCTTAAAGTTGTGCTCTTACAAGAGCAGATAAATGTAAGAAATATTGAATTGCTGAGGCCAAACAATTACCTCTAGCTCCTATTATGCATGAGCAGTTTTAGGCAAATGTGCCTGTTTTGTAATTGTTACCAGTTCTGAGTAAGACTGGTGGAATTTTTATTTACAAAACCCATTTGTACCATCAAATTCTGTGCATGTTATGACCTTTACATGAATACACGTAATAGCACTAAAATAACTCTTCATAAATATGCTTTTTGGCTGCAGAACTGCTTTTCCTTTGTTTGCTTATGCATAGTATTTGTCATATTTACAGTCACTTAATTTTCTGGCTATCTCAGGCATTCTTGTACTTTCAGAAACGGACGTGGTCACTAAAATGTGGATGTCTTAATAACATGCTGTGAAGGGGACTCTGAGAGCAGTAGAGGACCCCTTCCAATAGCTCTTTCTGTATGAAATGTTTCTGTTAGTTATATCTTTATTTTGAGAGTAGGTGAGGTGCTCAGTGGTCAATAAGCCAAATAATTTTACAATAGGCACTAATGAATCTTAGTGCAAGGATCTGAACCAGGAATAGTATTCAGAATGCCTTTAAAATTAGAGATAAGTGGAACCTGAAAAATTTAAATGTTGATGTTGCTTGGACTCACTCCTTTCGTNTGGGCACTTTCCAGCCGCTCTGCCCCAAGCCTGGAGCGGTGCCTGGGGTTGTTGTGGCCCAAGGGCAGGACCCGGCACTTGGCCTTGTTGAACCTCCTCCATTGGCCTCGGCCCATCGATCCAGCCTGTCCAGGTCCCTCTGCAGAGCCTCCTGCCCTCCAGCAGATCAACACTCCTGCCCAGCTTGGTGTCATCTGCAAGTTGTTTGTCTCTATCTCCTGTCTACCTTCTTTTCTGTACAAACTTCTGGCACATCTAGTGTTCATATTTAAATGTTTTATTCATTTGTCTAACCCAAAAGTCAGTGTTACATATTTCTTACATGAAACAGCAGGCCTCCGGTGATCACCTTGCTCTTGGTTTTTCTCCTCTCCTGCCTCCTGTGCCATGCCAGTGACAGACTTTCAGAGCCTGTCAGCCCTTCATCTCCATTTTGTTGCCATCGATCTGCCTTTTCCCACATGGTCCCAAACATCACCTCCAGGACAAACCCCCTCCAGGTGATTCCTCTGCAGATGCTGCTTCCAGAGCTGCTGAGGCCCCACAGGAGGACTTGTTTTAAAAATCCCCAATAACATTTTAGTGTCAGCAGCTTTCCAAAAAAATAAGATGGCCACCAACCAGGAACTTAGATGAGAAACCAAAGGCGTCATCTCCCTTGTGCTGTCCCTTACCTTGGTGTGAGGATAGAGCACCTCATACAGGAATTGGAATTTGCCAGGATTACGTACAGAGGAGTCCTCTTCTCCGAGGAGAGTTAGGGTTTTTTTGCTGCTCATGCACAATCTCTCACTGCTTTGCAAAATCCTCTTAGGAAAATGTGTCCAAGTTATACAAAAGTACCTACCTCCCAGAATCATGGTGAAATATCTGGACAATATTGCATTGCTTTTAGCAGTGCAAAGAGATGGGTGGAAGCCAGTCCCACCAAAGCGGGAGGAACCATGGAGCTTTAAGACCTTTGTTGCTTGGCTCATCAGCATTGGGGAGTTTGATGGCTTGCTGCTTGTCTCCAGTTCTTCCTCTCGCTGCCACAGGACTGTGACATTTATGGCATCTCTTCCATTTCTACAGTGAAACTACCGAAGGAAAATTATGAAAGAGAATAATTTGGCTATTAAACACTATTATCCCTCACGATCCACCCCAATTCTCCGTGCCTTACAGATATCCTCCCTCTAATACCCTGGTTTTGAGCTCCTACTACATTTTATAAAGATCTCAGAAGAGCTCCAGCAGGGAGTTCCAGTGACAGACCATGTTATTTAGACTGAAGAAATCAAACCTATGTCAGTTAAATCTTCCTGTGTACTCCCATTTGAGTCCTTGTTCTGAGTTATGTCCACAGAGCTGGGCTTCAGCAGGTTTGGTGAGTTAGTCACTGCTTCTAGGGACTGAGATTTGTTAGTGCAAGCTTATGCTGCCTAGAGAAACCTAGGAATGTGTTCCTCCCCACACCACTGAAAATTAAAAAAAAAAAGAAAAAAAAACAAAACTAAACTTGGAGGAGGAAGAGACAGGGAAAAAGGAGAAAGTGAGGAATCTACTTAGTTTTGACTCTGTGTATGTGATGGATGTGCTGGGGGTGATTCCCCACTTTATTTTATTAAGTAAAGATAAAGAATAATAGCAATGCATAATGAAAACACAATATTTTTTCTCTTATGCATGGGTTTCAAGATATAATTCCTGTGCTCTTTCTAGCCCCCTGATGAGCACCTTGCTTCTAATGGCACGGATAATGAGAGATTTACAACTTCTGGCTTTTTGATAGCAGACCAGAACTCATTTGTCCATTCCGTGGCAGATCCTGTAATCATCTCTGCAGGCAGCTAGCTACAGCTTCAAGGTGTGCAAGCAGGGAAAGATAATTCAGTTAACAAATCTCATGATGCTACTTGTAATAGAAGAAAATCCATCCTGACATCTTAAAAAAATATTTTTCTATTTTGTTTATATAATGAATCCTGTTCAGACTGAAATGATTTCAGGCTGTTTTGCTTACTCTGGTTTGAAAATCTTCCCAACAAAGCTGCCTTAAAATACTGTTATCTTTGTGCAACTCTGTTCAAGTACTTTCTTTTGTGGCAAGGTACTTGTTTGTATTGGTTTGGCTTTTTTCACGGCAAGAAAGATTTCAAGAAAAGAGTTGGCAGCTGCTTTCTCCCCCTTTAAATCTATATTGCTGTTTGACCCCCATTGTAAGTAGGTGCGTGCTTCTTCTAAGAGGTTCAGCAAAGATGCTGTAGCAGGGCTGATGTACTCTCCTTCTGTCATCCTCTCTTGATAGGCAAGTACAGTGTGGTTTCTAGCTGTGTTTGAGCTATCACGATGACATCGTGTGCTCCTTAAATATCTTGGTGAAAACTGCTGTCTCTTCTTACATGGAGGTAGCTGAATGTCAAATCCCGCAGAGATGAAAATCAGGTGTATTTTTATGAGAATGTAAGAGCGTAAAATGCACGCGTGGCTATGGGGTTGCCTTCCTGCCCTGCCTGTGCCCCATCTTCACTGGGATGCTGCCTTCGGACCATCGTCAACACAACACCTCAGCTCTTCCTTGAACTTAACATCACTTCTGAAGGCTCAGAATAACATCCTTGAAGGATGGCAAGACTGTGCCTGTGCCAAGGCTTTCTGGAAATGCATCACTTTCTCCACTAACAAGTAAACATGATGTTCGCCAGTAGATTCCCTATAAATCAATTTAATATCAGCATGGACTTCGGTATAAGGTGGGATTTTCAGCATTCATCTGTCTCTACGTTTAGTACCGGGCATGTGAACTTCAGCTTCATTGTTCAGTTTTATTTTAGATGACAATACTCTCTGCAATTTTATGATATTCTTTCTTTATGACACATGAAAAAGACCAGAAGACGTGGATTTGGTTCTGGTGTTCATTCTGACTTGACTTTCATCTTAGATGTATCTGTAATGGCCGGATGGTTTTTCTGGATGACTCACTTCAGATCTGAAGAAGTGAATTATGATCTCTCCCAGCCCTTACTGAGAGGGAGAGTGGTGAATCTTTAATGATGACACTCTTTTCCTCAAGGCTTCCTCAAGGTATTTGAATTAAATAAGTCGCAAGAAAATTTAAGCAAATCTAATGTTTTAAACAGAATAAAGTATAAATTAATTCCTCCAAGTTGATTTTAATGATACGGTTTATCTGATGATAACTTACAGTAGGAATAATGCACAGAAGGAGAAAAAGGCTTAAAAGTTTTACGTGATACCAAAGACATTGTATTAGCTGAGTGATTGCTCTGGTGCCTGACCCTGCAGCCAAGCCATCCATGTCCTTTAGCTCCCAGGTCCTAGATGGGGAATTTGAGCATTTTTGGGTAATCAATAGTGCTGACCTGAGGGCTGTGGGGACCCTGACTGCCATGGACCTGGGAGGGAGCCCGACTCCCCTCGGAGCTCTCTTAGACGGTGGGCTAAGGATCAACAAAAGAGGTAATTTTTTGGTGAAGAAGTTTTCCCCTTTTCGTATGGTGTATGTGTTCCGCGATGCTGTTTTATCGTGTTTTGAGGGAAGTGCTGGAGGTTCCTGGAGCCTCCAGAGGACTTCATTTTTGAGGTGATGCTGGTGGCTCAGAGGGGATGGCAGACCTGGTCAGCAGGGCTTGGAGCAGAGCAGAGGAGATCAGAAGTGCTGACACGCATTTGAAATTTGTCAGCGTATGAATAGTAAATGAACAAAATATGCAACTTTCATGACAAAAACTGGAGAGGAGGCCAGGGCCAGTGGTCTAAAGTCATTCCAGCTCTGCCCTGTGTCACTCTGGGTGTCACCAAACGACCCCCAACCCAGCATGACAGTCTGTATGTGTCTAGCAAAGACCTGAAACACTGGCAAAATAGCATTATCCATGGACTGTCTTCATGTGTGTCTCAAGTTTTGTACAAAACCTCAGCTGGTCACAAACGGGGCTGTCCTGTGCATGCCAAATACTTGCAGTACGCTATTTTTCACCAGCACCCTCACCTTTGCAATCTATCTGTGTTTTAGCAAGCTGATTTACAAGTACATCTTTTCTGAATCATTATCTGAGCCGTCTGCCAGTTGGCCCGAGGCAGACATCCAGGCACTCGAGACTGGGAGAATCGGTTCCAGCTGCACTCCATAATTAGGAAAACCCTGGTCTGTAGCCGGATGTCCAGATGCCTTGCCAAGGAGCATATCATTTGGTTCAACAAACAGTATTTGGGGGGGAAAAAAATAAAAAGAGTGAAGATGTAATAGGACAAAGTTCATATGCCAGCAACTGCTTCTCTATTCCTCATCGCATCTCCTGTTTGTAACCTGGAGAGGTGGATCACAGAGGGAAGTGAAGGTCTGGGGAGGTTAAACAAATCCTCAGGATTTCAACTCAGAAATAAGTTTCTCATACTCCCCACAGAGATGGAAAGTACTTGAAATGCCATTTCTTTCATGCTTTCTCACCAGGGAAAAACTGAACTTTGCATTTTGTTGTTTAACAAAAGTTACAGTGCAATGTGTTTTGTCAGCAATGAGAATTTGTATGAAAACTCTGTATGTGACATATCTCAGCTAAACCCTTGTGCTCCCTGAAGTGTCTTCATTTCAAACACAGATTTGAGCTCTTTTTAAAGGTTTAGGGTTTTTTTCGCTTGTTCTGTTGACATGAATTAACAAATGTGAAGCTTCCAAGAATAGATTTAATAATATCATGAAAAATACCACAGCTTTTGCCACCAATGCCATTTAATCTATCTCAGCAACTAGTTTAAATGACTTGCCAAAAGTTGGAGTGTTTTCCAAAAATAGGGCTCCTATAGTAAACCGAGAATGTCATTGCACACGATATGGTACAAAATGCAATGTAAAACTCCACTCTGGATGATGTAGCAAAGAAAATAAAAATTTCCTCCCCTTCTTCTTCCCACCTCACTTCTTCCTATCTCTCCTGCTCCAGAAAGAACTACTTTTTAGAGTTAAACAAGCAAGAATTAACTTATCTATTCCACGTGGACTTTATGGAATTGGAAGGTTCTACCTACAGATTATTGCTAATTACAAGAGGTTATTTTGATAAGAAGAACTTACATATTATACGTACTCTACTGTGTGGACTTTGACAACTTGTTCTTGTTTGACCCTGTAGTACTCAGTCTTTTGTGCTGAAAATACATTTGAATGAAATTCATGAACGGCCATCTGGCAAAACATGCCTGTCTGGATCTGATTTATCTCCGGCCAGCCTTCTGGATTTCCTTGTGCACTGGTTGACATTCACAAGTTGATGTTCTCCTGTTGTAGCTTTGCAGCTTGATCTGAGACAACTGTGGTTTTCTTACTGTAAAGTGTCTGAGGAAAACATTCATAACTTAGGTGAAGTTGTTGCTTTAATTGCATACGTTTTGTTTATCAAACTTTTGGATTTTTTGAGGTTTTGCCTTAATTCAATCCAACTATTTCTTCTTTATCCTACTCTGCAAGTTATTCCCTACTTAGTTGTTTTGAAAAGTAAATAAGACAGCATATGTAACAGCTCTTCATCGTGAAGGTATTCACGTGTAACTCACCAGAGCACTGGTACACTGAAAATAACCTTTCCGTAAGGCTCACCCAGCAGTTACCCCTATCCCAGTGCTTGTGGGTGCAGGTGGATTTTGTCCTTCCCTGGAAGCGCAGCACCTCCTTCTCACCGCGTACCACAGGAGGGTGAGGAGCAGGCTCCAAGGGCATCTCGCCCGTGTTTTGTGCCAGCAGTTACCATGATCCAGTGCCAGATCAGGTTCTTTGCATTTTCACTGATTGCAACTGTGCATTATTTCTTTGCCAAAAAATGTGTAGTGGGCCCTCTGCTCCGGCTATTTTCTGGATTCTTTTTTTTTCCCATACTGTGGCTAATGAGTCCAGCTGTTTTCTCCATTGCTCAGGACCTTCTTTTGCTCAATGACAAAAGCGAACCTCTTTTTTTCATGCCAGCTATGAATATACACAGTGGCATTGGCATCTTGGAGCTGTGCAAGAAAGTATTAAAGTATACCTTAATATACTTTATTAAAGCAGAAGGTTCATCAAACAACCTGTTAGTGTTTTGTGATCACTGTTCCGTGGTGGGAATGAGGAGATCTCTCGATGGGGGATAGACCTGGTACCTTCCCTCTTTTTCCTTTCTACTCCTTAGCTGCACCCAAGGAGATGAAGCTATGCAGCCTGCTATGGTGGGTATGCTGTAATGAACACTTCTTAAAGTGGAGCTGATTTGTATTCCTTTGTTAATATAATGTTACATGTAAACTGAAATTCCGCTTTGTAAAAAATTATCAACTTCCCTGGCAGGCTGTCTGTGTGAAAGAAAAAAAAACAAAAAAAAAGTCTTAGCAGTGGTGTGACTTGTTGCTATAAAGCTATAAAACCAGTAATGTCAAGAGATTTCAGTCCAAATAGAAAATTTTTGAAAATTAATTTTGGATGCTTATTGCAAAATAGAAAGTAACGTAATTTCTGGCAAAACTGTTGACAGCAGACGTAATGCATCATTGCAATAGCCCAGGCTCCGTGTTATATGGAAATTAGCTCTGTGTAAAAAGCTGCAGACAGGCTAGCGCTCACAGAAAACAAGAGATGACAAAATCAGACTGATGTACTGATGTAATAGTTATCACTGAACTAGAAACGTTATGATGTAATATAATTTGTGAATATGATTTAAAATTACCGTTCTTTAAATGTGAAGGTGATTTAGTTTAAATGAAATCAAACTTATAGCATCCAGCCCATTAACGTGCTCATTTGTGCTCCCAGTTCTGCAGACTGCACAAAAGTGACATTTGTTGAAATCCGCATTTCCCATCTTCCCCCATTCCTCCACGCTCATGCCCGAAGCCCCGGAAATCAAAAGCAGAGATATTCAAGCTTTGGATCAGCCCTGAACACATTCTGAGACTGTCCACAAACGCATCTTCGCAACAGGATCCCAGGGGTGTTTCAAGTGCCTCTCCTGGGGAGAAACAGGATCCCTCCCATCACCAGATCCCAGGGCAATCAGATCATTTACAGTAGCTCTTTCCCTCCTGCTTGCACTCCATTTAAAACCACATTTTCTAACTCATCTCCTCCAGGACACTGAAAATAATGTTACTTTCTCTGTGTTTTTTCCCCAGGAGTGACACAAAAGCGATGGGGCACTGACGGCCGGAGAACATGCACAGGCCTTCAGCGGGAGAGTGCTGCGGAGGGAAAATCAAGCTCTACCAAGGTCAAATAAATAAATTATGTTTAGACAGCAGTCAGCAGAATGCATTCAGGTTTAAAAAACAATCGCTGATTGCTGAGCTGTGTATTTGGACTTGGTTTTGTTTAGCTAGGCTTAGCTTAGGCAGCAGAAAAGCCAAACAAAATGACAGCTAAATGTTGTGATTCAATGTGCTCTGGGTGAGGAAGAAAAAAATTGCATGTTTTGTGGGGGGAAAAAAGTTGTTAAAAACACCTCAGGAGACTAAATCAAGTGCTATCCCAAATATCAGTACACTGTCTCAGATGTTCTCGAGATAAAACCTGAAGTTTTCAGTTTACCACAATTACTTTGTGTAAGTACATTTCCACACACACATACACACACCCCCAAGATGCAGTGAAGCTTGAAAGCTCCCAACAAGCATAAGATCAGCTGGTCAGACCTTAAAGATCTATTTCTTTGCCAAAGGTTGGGAGGAGGGAATAATACTCAAGCAGAAAAAAGAAAAGCAAATTATTTAAAATATTGCTGCATGAGTTTGAAGCTAATCAGGAGCATTTTTGACGTGCCTTTGGACTCTTGCAGGATGTCTCCATCTGTGCAGCCTTTAACAAAAGAAATAAATGTTAAATTAACTACTGGAGCATGAGAAATGCGTCCAAATAAAGTATTTCAAGCAACTTTCTTCCTTGGTGCCCTGCAGAAATCTCGGGGAAGTCAAGAGTTTTGGAAGGCATGCAAAGGTCTTAAACCTGTAGGTAGAAGTAAATGCAGTGCAGAAAATACGAGGCAAATGTTGTTACAAACAATGAAAGAAACAAAGAAGGAAGAAAATGCTTTCCCTGGGGCTGTGAAATTATTGAATTGTTAAAACCACAGGCAGCTGGTTTAAAAAGTTGATAAAATTTACCTGGCATTTCACCTCGTTAATAAACTCTTGATCTAACTCTCCCTATTTGGGTTCCCAAATCAGCCTTCCCGAGAGTTACAAGCCCGTTTTCTGTGTTGTTTCCATGCACGGGGGACAGGAGCACAGGAATGGTTTTCCCCATGGGCTTCGGTGCAGGGTCCCGTCTCTGGCACCCAAGCCCTGAGAAGGATGACCATGGCACCTGGGAGGTCACAACTCTGTCACTCACGCAGCCTTCCTTGAGGAAGAAGAACATTATGTCTTGTGAAATATTTGTCAAGTACTGGCATGGATTATCAGATGATGGATGCCCAGGTACGACTGAGATGAATTCATAACAAGCAGGAGCCGTACAGCTAGCAAATGGCACCTAAACCCCAATGAACTTGACTGAGCTTTCATCATGGAGCTTATCCTCAGCATTTGCATGCCAGTTCAGTGGGGTTTTTTCCATCAGGATTGGGAGATCTAGGAACACAAGGCAGGAGGAATCTAATCAGCCAATTTACAGCAGCAGTGAGATTAGGCCAGATGCTTTATTGCATGTGACTTATGTGACCAGCTGTGTGGATAATAATAGCAGGAGATTTAAAACTCAGGCTTACTCTTTGTCAGATAGCTTTAACGTAAAAGCACCTCCTTTATCATATTGAGTGAAGTAATGTACGGTCTATCAAGATAGATGTTTACTGCCATGGCTGGAAAAATGAATCTGGGCCACTGTCAATCAGTCTTGGACATGTGTGGTTTTACATGACTGATAGGTGCCACCAAGTAATAATAAGCAAGAGGGAACTAATGAATTAAAATAGTACCTGGAGCCCTTATAGGAAATTACATCACTTTTGTGGGAAAGATCATGGAGAAGTTTTTCCATACTTATGACTTGTGAGGTTGTAGACCAGTCATGACCCTGATGCCCACATGCCCTCTGCAGCGTGTGTTGGCACACATGGACCTTCAAGCTAATGATCCATAATATATTTAAATGCATTTTAAATTCCAGCAGACCATCATGAAAGAGCAGTTTAGAGTCTGAAACTGGCAATTGCCTTTGACATGTCAATTTTTAAAGAAACATAGCAGCCACAAATCCCAACTGCGTCAACGGACTAAATACTGAAAATAATAATATAGAATACACATTTTTAATTTTAATATTTTTTTGCACCAGAGTGATAAGGTTTTCATTGAGGTCTCCCAGACAATGCAGAGCTGATTTCGAGAGCGTGTGTTTTTAAATGACAAAAAAGTTAGGATTAATAGAAAGTTAACAAGAAATCTCAAACAAAACTGTCTAGTGTGATAGGTGGTGGATGAGAAACAATTACATATATTATGATAGCATCTGTCGATAATTTGAATCTTTTCATTTGCAGGAATCTCTATCATCACAAAATACAAAACTGATTTCACCGATAGTCATTTCGCAGATGATTGATGAGAATAAATCAAAAGAAAATTGGCCTGCTTTGCCTATGCAGTCCATCATCCCCCAGCCCAGCGTTTATCACATGAAGCAATCTTTGGCTAACCATGGCTCAGTCAACATTAAAAGAGCATTTACGGTTCTTCCCAGCAGATTAGAAATTCAGGCGTCTTTAGATGATACCACATCTCCATCGGACTCTCCCATCACAGAGGGAAAACAGTGTCAAAACCAGCAGAAAGGGTTTGCCTCCATAACTATTACAGCCAGGCGTGTTGCTGCGGGTTCCAGCGCCCCAGCACGTGGAGCTGGGGCTGTGCAAGAGCCCAACGCCGTGTCCCCCACCTCAACCAAAGACCCTGCAGCCCTCCATCTCTGGCCTCTGCCGGGCCACGCAAACCAAAATGTCTCTCCATTAAAGATTTCTGAATCTTGCTCACAATTAAGTGAAGAGCCACGAAACCGGATTTTTGACCCTGGAAACAAAGAGAACAGTGTGGGTCTTCAAAGCAGTGCTGGGAGAGAGCGGGTACCACCTTCATTCATCTCATGTGTCCACCTTCAGGTTTCTCAGCAGTGTCCAAATACCATCTATTATTTAGACAAGTCGCTCAACGTGTGCATTGACCAATCTCGAATTAAATGCCAAAAAATTCATAGATCAGCGTTGTCCTTCAATATAAATTGCAGTTCGTCTAGATTAACAGCAGATGGAGTAGATGGCATAGCTAATGGAGAGCCAATAGAGGAGATATTTAAGACAAAGCTCCTAGGAGAAAACAAGACTCCACTCAGATCAAACTGGAGTGCAGACTTAACAGAAAATAATGTAATTAATAGAGAGACAACAAATGAAGGCTATTTGGGTAGTAAATACCCTTTGCAAAGTGTCTTTGTCTCTGAACTTCCAGCATTTGTGGATATACCCAGAGGACCTAATAACGTAGTAACAACAAAGAAAGATGATGATAAGCAATCTGGCAGCTATCACACCACATTTTCTCTCCAGCTTCCTGATTCAAGTGATGAGGCAGGTAAGTTATTTCCATAAACCTCAGTCTGGTGGAGCAGAGGTTCAGGCTGGAACAGACCCACCACAATGATTTTATGTGAGCTGATAATAGTAATCTTTGCTTCTGCAAAGGCACGGTGAGTCAGAGCACAACCCAGAGGTTTTCAGTTCCAGGACTACCATGAATATATTTGCCATGCTAGTGATGCATGCTGCTCATCAGATGATAGAGAAAACTCTGCCTGCGTTTTCTGCATTAAACCTCTATTTTTAACCATTTATAACTGTCTTTTTTTTTTTTCCTCCCAGCAACATGCAAACGCTTAGTCCCTGAAAATAATTAGGTCTTCCTTTGTATAAGGGCTGAATTTCAAGATGTGAGATTAAGAAGGAGATGGCTGCACGAAGCTTGTTTTTGTGCTCCTTGTGATTAAAAATGATTGTTTTCAGCTTTTGTTTAGAAGGCCATAGTAATAAGCCCAGGCCTTTATAACTAATGGCTCCAGGTAAATGGTTTGCAAATCTTTAACACATTTGTTTCAAACATCTCCAAGCATCTTGCAAACATAAAATTTTCTTCGCAACATTGCTCTTGGGGAAGGGAAAGGTACCGCGGGGATTGCTTCCTGCCCAGCGTGGCATAGCTTCTGCTGCGGCGGGCTGCTGCAGCTATTTCACAGTGCGCTTGAATAACCACAGCTGAGTTTATTGACTCTCCAGGAAGGGAGCGTGGATGGGAAGAATGTCAATAAGTGAGTCTGGTTTTTACCAAAAACACTAAGGTTAAAACTTACCCCCCATGTATCTTGCGACCTTGGGCTACATTTAATTGCAATTACCTTGTTCTTATATGGCTTTTTTGATCTAAGGGTCAGTATATGAACATAAGCTACTTCCTAAGGTTCATTTGGACCTTCATCTTTCCAGTGTGCAAATGGAAAAAGAGAGAAAGATGAGTAGTTGTGTCCATGGGCTGAGCAAGGTACAAAACCTGGGCTGCACCGTCCCTTTGCACCTTGCTGTTACTGCTGCACCCACTCGAAATCAGTGGGACTGCTCTTGCCGTTATCAAGGTGCAAAGAGTGGGAAGGCACTGCTTTATTCAGAGGCCTCCTGCTTTAACCTTAAAGATAATTATCACCAGGGTCAGGATTTTCCACAGAGAAACCGGCAGTGTCAGGAATTCCAGAGTCGGGCCCTTAAATGAAAACTGCGTGGGTCTGCAGGGTGAAGCACCCCTCAGGCTGGCTGCTGAAGAAAGCCTGAGATAAAATATTTTCTTTATGTTCATAAGAGTAAACCAGGTTGTCTGTTGTTGAAGGGGAGATGGCACCATGGGGAGCAGGAGAGGGAAGATGCCGACCAGTGCTAAAGCAAGGAAGAAATGTAAAGAGGTGAGGGTTGGTGAGGACCTTCCACTGACCGACACCAGCAAATTAAGTGTTTCAGCTTTGGACTTCCTTTCATGCCATCCTAATTTCAAATAACAGTGTCCTCCTGAAGTTTCCATAGGAAGTACTATGCATTCAAGGCTTTGTTCAATGCCATTTAAGGTCTTTCTGTGATATACCACAGAAACAAGGATTAGAATAATATTGAGACTTCCCTGGGCTTGGTAATACAGTGGTGGCCACGAAAAAATCACTTTTACTAGAAGTGATTAGAAAGTGAAATAGGAGACTGCTCATGGTTCCACAGTTTTACTAAAAAGAGGAAATAAGTGAGGTAAGCAGCTGAGAAATACTGGGTTTTGAAAAATGATTTCCACCATTTGTGTACACAAGAATACAGGTGTAAATAAACATGGGAAGTGTTACCGTTTTAACTGCTTCCACCTTTTGTGTAAGCAATAATGTAGAATGTAAAGATCTATATTTCTCTTGATCAGACCCTTTGTAATATATAAGAAGGTGTTTATCAGCTTACTACAACTTTCCTGTGTGAAATTTGTACAACCAGCCAGAATAATGCTTCAAAACCAACGGCCTTTCTCACCAGGCTCCCCAAAGTAATGAGCTCTTGCATAGCCGTCAGCCATTAAATGTGACAAATCATAAGAAACCTAGTTAAATGCATGAGACATCCGCACTGCTCATTAAAATGAAAGGCAATTGGTATGATTCTAACCTGGGAGAAAATGAAACAGTGAGTTCCCTTTAGTTCTGAAAATGAGAAGTGATCTCTTAGGTTCAATGCTCCGTTCTGGTGCAAATCTGGTACAGTCCTACAGCCTGTTATATGTTTTTTTTCCCTGGACTAGTTTTAAATATCTAAAGAAAGCTATGATGGGACACGGTTGCCTTCCTGCTTTTTGCTGTGGCACTTCTGTGTACGCAGCTCAAAATTACAAGACCTGTATTGCAAGATGCTGCTGTACGAGCCCAGCAAAATAACTACCCCATCAGCCAAGTCCTTTATACCATTACAGATTCCCAATTCTTTCAGATATTTTTTCCTCCAATGTTTACCAACTCAAATCCATTCACGTTAAGCTTTGGTCTGCTATATGTTTATGCAATGAAATGTTTGTGAAATGACATGTTCAAAAAGAAGGAAGAACTCTCAAAAAAGGGGCAGCGAACAATTTTTGACACTGTGTTAATACTTTAACATAGTTATCTTATGGATGAAGGAACTGTGGAGAGCACTTTGTCCGTCACATTTCTGGTGACCCAGAAAGTTCGAGTTTATATTAGTTTGCAGCTGTAGGCAATACCTTCCTGCCAGCAGAAATACAAGTGGTAATAACATTGCCATGGCAAAAAAAAAAAAAAAAAAGAAAAGAAAAATTACTTTCAAGGCTAGACTTTTCTGTATGAAATCTGTAAATGTAGTTTCCAGGATATATAGGCTGCCTTATTAGGATCTGAAGTGGAATGAGCACCCAAATAATTCTCTGCTTTACAGGTACTGGGGCCAGCTTTGCTGTTACCTATAGGGCCGGCTGAGTCATGGCCTCTTTGGAGTGTCTTTTTTCTAATTTTTCATGTGGCTTCACTAAAGTAATGATGACTCTGCTTATACTATTATTCATAGTATTTCATGTTCAAATCCAGTATTCAAGACTTGGCTTTACATGGACCTGGATAACCTAATCTAAGGCCCTGCTTTCAGCTGGAGGTCGGTCCAGATAATCTCCAGAGGTATATATTTCCACAAAGTGCCACATATGAAAGGGATATTTTAGGCATATTAATGAAATGTAAATCTTGGGTATGCTCATGGATGGTAATTATACTCAGAAATCCAAATCTCTCAGACTCAGTTAGCATTCAAAGCCATATTTCATGCTATAGCATCCCACAGATGGAATATGATCTTGTGATTTCACCGCTATGGACTGTATCTTCTGCTGACTCCATTGCTTTGAGTACTTTACTTCCATCATCTGGCAAGAAATTGGACTTAAGTGCTGGAAAATCCATGTTACACGTGAGGTCAGACTTGAACTGTGGGAGGACATAGAGTCATAGGACATAATCGTGTTTATTTTTAATGAGTGGCTAGCATTTAAATCCCTTGGGCAGCTTGTACCCGTTAACGTGAAACGGCCCATTGAGAGCCACAGGACCCACCTCAGAGATACCACCAAGGGCAAGCCCAGGCCAAGCTCCATGAGGTCCTTGTCACAGGTGATCGATGTGCATCACCCTGCCTTCGGTCATGGCTTTTAACAAGCTGTCAGAACTTGCTAACACTGCTTTTAAGTGAATGCTGCAATTTCCTCTACTGTCTGTAGCTGATGTCTCATAAATACAAGGTAAGTTAAAAACAAAAAGATTAGTCTTGTTTCTGCTGAAGACAGGAGCATTTTTAATCTTAATTTCTCACCTACCTTTCATGAAGAATATATTCCGCATGAATATCTAGTTTTCCATCCATCTTTTACAATATATTACCTACTGGGCTCTATGCTGAATTATTGAAAAGGGGCAAAGAGAAGAAAATGGGACAACTTTAAATTAATTTTGACCTCTCGATTAAACAATATCATCACTTTACTATGAAAGATTATAAATGCCAACATCTAAATTTATGTTTAAGCTTAGATAATCGTAAATGTCTTGATGCCTGAGCACCTTCACAAATGTCAGCTGCGTTATAAACTGAAATAATTTCTGCTAGCACCTCAACTTTTATAACATCTACACTTCTGTTTTTCTTATGCTGTCATGCCCAAAACTGCTGTGCAGAGTTATTAAGGAAGAACAGGTGAGGCGGAGAGAAAAGTAAGTCCAGTTTGGATGGTAGGTGCTGTGCTGGCTCCCGTAGCCCTACGTTGAGATACAGAAGATGTGGAGGGTGCGCAAGGAGGGTGGGGGGAGATGACAAAAGGGCATCTCATGAGTCACACTCATGTGTAAACTACCCACAAGTAGGGAAATCGGGATTGTGAGGTATGCGCGAGTCAGCAATGGAAGGTGAATGTGACGCGATGGTGATGGCTGTGCCTGGGGGTGTCAACGCGGGCAGCAGTAGGTGCGGGCGCTGGGAGCCAGCCCGGGCACAGGGGGTGTCCGGGGGGGTGCGCTGCCGGCATCCCTTCTCCTGCAGAATTCAGGAATGAAGCACTCAAGAAGAGGAAGAACACATTTAAATCAGTGAACAAGAATCAGAGAGCTGGTAGTGTAGTTGCTTATACTTTTTCCCAAAGAGAACGGCAGGTGACTTGAAAGCATAATTTACTTAATTAAAGCAACCCGAGACAGTGGATGAGGAAAACTGAGATGGGATCTGGGCTTTTGGGGTATTGAATGGCCCCAGGTGATTGTAGGCTTCTGTTTCCTTCTTAAGCAAGAGTTTTATTAACAAGTGCTGAAGCCAGCGGCATGTTTACTAAGGGGTAAATAACTAGACTTTAATTAGTTTCAAGAGCTATTTTAATTTTTTTGTGCATATATATATATGTGTATATATATATATACTCCACTTGTATTGGAGTAAAATCAGAACAGCTGGTGCTGTGGGATTTCGATATGCTGCTACCTGCAAAGCAAAAGAAAGTTTTCGTTTTAAATACACATTGAAAAGCCCCTGGTATTTGAGACATTTTGTATATCAAGAAAATATTTGTAGATCACCTTTAAACTAAGATATACTCATGGTAATCAGGATGGGCTAATGTAGGCAATCTTAAGGCTGAAGACTATTAATAGTATTTACTTTCAATTACGAAACAGTATTACTAAATAGTATTTGAAATGTTGCAATGAATTAATGTGGCCTATCTGGTATTTTCACCTCATCTTCTGTTTATGGGAAAGTCACCACACAACAACCCAGGGTACAAGATTAGTGTGGGGGGGAATTTTTTCTTTTTTTTCCTCCCAGGAAATATGTGTGTGTGTGTATATATATATACATGAACGAGATATAATTAGACGAAAGCTGTTCCTTACAATATGGAATTTATTGTATAGAAACTTGAGTAGCTACAGCTGATGCTAATTAACTCTCCAGCCTGAGAATGTGTACAGCAGTAGTGATGGTGAAGACAGGAGAAATGTGAAATATGGCAGAGAAGATTTTACTTTAGCTTGCACCTGCTAAGTATGAGGAGCCAAATCTTCAGCTGATGTCAACCAATAGAAATATCCACCTTCAGAGGAGCGACACTGATTTACATCAGCCAAGAATCTGGCCAGGGACGTTACTGACTTGGCATTATGGACATAGCAGCTGGTGCCGACTTGTTAAGAACAAAGGACCACATGCCAAAAAGCCCATTAAAAGGAGCTCCTTTGATGTTTCACTTCATCTGGTATAAATTTAAAATGGGGGAGGTTGTCAATTTTCCTTAGTCTAGACGTTTTGTGTCATTGGGTCTGTGTCACACTGCAATGTGATCTCCATGTACTGTATGAGATGCTGAGAAATGGAAGACTCGGTCCTTACAGATGTTGAAAACTCGGTGAGGAACTGGCAGTCCTCAGTTACGAATGACTCTGGAAGATGCTGCCAGCCTTCGAGACAGACCCCAACCTGTGTGATGGGCAATAGGAGTTGCCTTTCCTTATCTTGGAGCTTTTTTTAGAAGAAAGGGAATGCCTCCTCTTCTCTGAAGGGCCCTCTTACATTTATGGAGTACCAAGTTCTTGAGCTTTGCTCCTTGTTTCGAATGCCACTTTCCCCATCATCTGGTGTGACAAAGAAAGGGGTGACAACGCTCATCGAGTGCAAGAGGAGAAGCAAGGGATCAGTGTGGAGGGGTATTCTTTCTTACTCCACTTATTTAGAAAAACTACAGGACTCAGAAGAGCGATGTGGTCGTCTGCCCTGTCATATGGATGCATAGCTACCGTCGGAGGTCGCAAGCAACAGATGTGAGCAAGAGGGAGAGATGATGCTCAAGGCTGTGTAAGCCAAAGGCTGCCCTTAGGCTGGTTTTCATAGCATAGCAACGTATGTACCTTAGGCATAGCAACGCACTTGTTGGATAGAAAGGCCATTGTTTCCCTAGAAGACAGAAGAATATGTCCCTGTTAATGGTGTTATGGACAGCATTTCTATGAGTGAAACTGATAAATTAGAATTCTTTTCCCAAAGATGATCATATTGTCTGCTGAAGACCCAAATTAAAGTTTCGCTTTCCTTGTTTTGGCATGTGAAAGTTAAGGGTTTGATTTTTCCAGTGTTTTCCATCTTGTTCAGGGTGGACATTTCTATCTTGAGCTGTCAGAGTTGGTAAAAATGTGAGACAACTTCAGGTGAAAGACTCTGGAGGGGGCAAGTCGCTCGTTAGCACTCAGGGCAAGAAATGGAGGATTGAATACTAGAATCGTTAAAATAATGATTAAGAGAAAGAGATAGGCTGTGTGGATTCAGTGACTGCATTACGCCACTGGAGTAAAGGGCCTCATTTTCTCCTTATTCACACTTGGTTTAAACTGGGAGCAACTATTCCACAGTCTGTGAAATGAGTACTTGGCTCAGTCTGGCTGCGGTAAATTATCAGAAAGAGCTGAACAACTAGGTGTCTTTGACATGATGAGAATACCAAGTGGTCGATACATTTCTTACCCTGCAAATCACCATTTAAATGATCTGAATCATCCTGAGTTTTTTTTTTTTTAAAGTCACACTGCATCGGATTACACCTTGAGTCACTACAATAGTGCCTGATAGCTTCCAGCATGACATCCTTGAAATGCAAACATGGATGTCTAACTCTGAGGTTTTGTTACGTGGATGTTACAGAGAATGTCTCAAAAGTAGAGCAGCAAATTTCAAAGCATTTTCAATAACCATTTCCATGGTTCTTAGCAATACGAACAGAGATCTTCGCAGTCTAAGGACCAGTTGCCTGCGAGTGTTGGGTTTGTTAAAGACACGGCTTTGGTATAGCATGGCCAAAAAAGCATGGCAAGAAAAACAATGATGATTCGAGGCATGAGTCTAAAATCTAAGACTGATTATCTTCAATGAGAAAATAATTACCAGGTGCTTGACCAACCTCCAAATTATGAAAGGCTTAATGAAAAGGGAATATTTTTCCTTTTATCCTGTCCCAGCATATAGGAAACAAAGGGGAAAAATGTTAGCAAAATATACAAATGCTATTCTCGACCAGCTGGGTATTGGGAAGCAGTCGAATCGAATCATGTGGGTGGATTATTTCCTGACCACTAAAATATTCTGCAGCAATAATACACTCTCATGATTCAGAGTGTAAGATGATCTCCTGCAGGTGCCAGGCAGGAACGTTTCCTTTTTGCTGGTGCAGTCATTGCAAATGACACCCTTGTTCCACCAAGCCTCTCCGTGCAGTCGGAGCCGGTGCGTCACATCCTGTCCTGAGCAGCACGTTGCTACCCATTAGCTCCCTGAAATAAGTGCCTTTCCCTTATTTAACACCAAGAGAGAGGATTGATCAGTTATTTGCAAAGTCTTTTGAGAAAATAAATCGGCAGTCACCATGGAGAGAGTTATTGTCAGGGGCCGTTGATTAGCTGCATTATGGGATTGTTTGCTCTGAAGCCAAGTGTTGGACTACACTCTAATTTTGCCAAAAGCCTTCTGTAAACAAGCTGTTTCTTGACATCAAGAGGCTCTTCCTACTTTGAACTGATTGTAGGTTTGAAGCCTAATAGCTCTTAGGTGCACTTGATAAGCTTTCTCTTTTAAATTATTACAACTTTCTCCAGTCAAATATTAGCTTTTGCAAAAAAAAAGCATCTTCCTTCTGAGAAATGTATCCACAGCTGTCAATGTCATTTAAAAAAAAAAAAAGAGCTAGCTAGGGGGAAAAAAAAACCTTTTCTGTTAGAGATAATTTTTTAATCTAGACTTTTAGCTTGAGGTGTTATTGATATAGCTGAGATAATTAAGCCTTATCCTCACCAGACAGGGCTGTTTGAAGAAGCATTAGTATAGACACAATTACATGTGCATCGGGAGTAACAGTCTGGCTGATTCTCTCGGTTCAAGCTTGCAAAGTTGCCTCAACTTGACAATTCTGGTCTTGACAATTCTGGGAATGGAGCTGAGGACACGGCCCAGCCCTTGTTCTTGGGATCCAGCCCCAGGTCTTTACAGAAAGGTAAATCCAAGACCTTGTTAAACATTACATTTTGATTAGGGAGCATAGGCAGAGCTACATTACTGTCAGGATTTTTTGCAATTTGGATAGTTTCCATGGATGTTAATGCTGAACAGCATCTGACATCGCCTCTTGCAAACGAGTCATTTAACAAACATCAAAAGGCAGTTAGGGACATAGGTATCACTGCTGGTCAGCAGACATTTTAGTAAAAACATCTGAATTTTGTAGCACTCCTTGCTGACTGCAGCTTGTTAAAAGTGATGTCTTTTCCTCAGCAGTGATCTGAACAATAAATTATCCATCCTATCTTCCATCCCTTGACAAACACTGAAATAACTAATAATATTGTCATTGCTCTCAATGTTTCCATTTTTCTGTGTTGCCAGGCTGTTGAGATGATGCGGTCTGTTTACTTATATCTAAAATCGTATGGCTTAGCAGGGGTAATACTCGATTCATGATAGGAATTGAGTCATCAGTCTTTGTCATCAGGAGGCTGGAGTCTTGGTTTGGAGTACGGATCACCGCTTGCCTGCTTGAGGCACGTGTGGGCTCTGTACAACCTACGCCTACATACGTCTGGGTCTAAATCTTGAAGAAGGTAGAAGTTTCTTACATTTAAGGAATGTTAATTGCTGTTCCTCTCTGCTTGGGGTATTGGCAGCATCAGCTCCCATCATGGAGGTCTGGGAGAGCTCAGCATCCCAGGGCATGGGGCTTTTATTAAATGAAGAAAAAAACCCAGCAGGTGGTCTGTAATGTAAAGCCTACCTACAGTGATGTCTGATCTCATTAATGACACACAGTGAATCAACGCTGTGTGTCTCCTTCTCTGGCCGCCTCTTGTCAGGCTTGCTTGGTGGTCGCGGAGGATTCGTAGTGCTGCGTCTGTTAAAATGGGCTTTGGCCAATTTCAAGGAAGCACTTTGTCAGGAATGGTCAAAAATCCACACTGAAACGCTAGGAAGAGTGTTATACAAAAGTATGAAAAGCTGCATTATCCCGCTGTAAAATGAAAAGGAAAAAAAAAAAGTAGGAACAATGGAAGAGGGTATGTTTGCCTGAATTGTCCATGTTTGAAGGAAAGGCAAGTTTAACCTGCTGTAATGCAGGGTCACTTCCTGTTAGCAAAACCCCCTGAAGGGAGAGGGAGAAAAATGTAAAAAGATACTTTACAGTAAAACAATATGCTCATTTTACTCAGAGATCAAGGATTCTTTTTAAAAAAGAGCTTTTGAAAACCTACCCTTGGTTTTACAGAATAGCTTTAACTCCTCCAATATCATATGGTTTTCACTAAGTCATTATTTAAAAACTGAACTGTTGTCTTTTTCTTTCTTGCATAGGGCAAAAATGACTTTCCTCTGAATGTAACTATGATTTTGTTCCTTTTTCTCCTATAAGCAGCTGAACTTTTACAACTAGGTTCTATATTTGCTGAATTTTATTAACGGAGTCATTCTGCTTTCTATTTCTTTGAGTTTTGTTCTCCTCTATCTCCCAAAGCATTACACTTGCATGTCTTTGTTCATTAGTTTTAAAGTCTCTCTTCAGCTGGGATAATAGAAAAAACATATATTGCTAGTCATCCAGTTGCAATTCTAGCTATTCTCAGAGGGGCATATATATTTCAAGTTTGGTGCGTGGGGATTTAGATATACAATTCCAGATAGTCTTAATGAGAGTAACAGCCCTAATTCCCCACACAGTATATTAAAAATGGATCCAGGATGTACAGAGTGAAACTCTGTGATCTTACCTTTAAGTACCTTTGCCTTTGCCTTTTTTTCTAAATATCATTTGCATTCGTTAGTGAAAATAACTGACAGCTGCTTTGAGGATGAGGGAGTTGCTCTTTGGAGACCATGTCTGTTTTGCTTTGCAGTGTTTTCCTGGGGATTGAGTGCACCTGGGTGTACCTTTTGAATCAAAAGGTTAATTCAAGAGGGAGTTAGAGGAAAGAATTTACCAGATTGGCTCCGTTATTATTCTGATTGCCTTCGATGTTAGACAAGAACAAGGCACACCTTTTCTTATTGCCTTAATTAACTACAAAAAAAAATCCCCACCATACTGTGAATCTAATAAGGATTAAGATTTAGTTATAATATTAGCACAAGATCTAAGGAAGACACTTTTCATGCAGAAGGATGCAGTGGTTTTATACCTGAATTTCCTAAGGAATCTTGCTTTTTAAAATTCTTTCTTAGACATCCTTTTGCTGCCATAAAACGCTAGCAAGCAGCCATCATCTTTGTTTTTAACTTTAGACCCCATTCCTAGTTTTGCTCATGCCTTTCTTTTCTTTCTCTCCAATCCACATCTTTGTGGGAATCCCCAGACCTTACGGGCAGAATGCCACCGGTGGCATTTCTTTTAGCAGGGAAGGGGTGCAGTGCAGAAGGGAAGGCTGGCTCCCTTTGCACTCTAGGTAAGAAAATTCCTGGGGCGTAATTCTCAGTTCTTGAAGGTTACTGTACTTACACTTGGAAGCCAATATCCACAAATAGCTAGTTTGGTAGTTAGGAGTAAATGGAGTGTGAATACTCCAGGCAACTCTTCTTTCTTTTGTTCAGATCCATATTCTAAGATGTTAGAGAGGAGAGATGTGACTTAGCTCTGGCCTCTGCTGGTTTATTTTGCTACCTCGCAGCCCGTTTTCACCACCCTGACGATTCGTGCTGCGGTTTCAGATACCAATGCCCAGGCGTGGCACATAGCCTCTCCTGGGGACACAACAGCGGTCTGAGCGGGCTGACAACCTCAGTGAAGAAGCTGTTTGGCTTCACAACACACACATTTGTTGCACAGACCGTTTCTTAATAGGAAGGCAAATTATCTCCTACTGGGATGCTGCCTTGGATGAGCAGAAACTCTTTTCTCCTTTCCACTTTCTTTTCTTCTCCTCTCTGCTTTCTACTGGCCAGTAAACTACTTTAATTTAAAAGATGATTTAAAGAGATAATCTGTTTTCCATTCAAGTTCTTTCTGTGGCTTAGCTGCCCTCTTTCCCCACCGCCCCCTCTATCCTAGTATCTTGGCTGCCTTTGTGAAAAGACTTCCTCCTCTGCCACTCAGCAGCTACTTAATGCTACCTGCTGCTTTCTTCATCTTCTACCGTGCTGCCTGTTTCTACCTCCTCCCACAGACACTCTTTGATGCCCATGACCCCATTAATCTGTTCCAACGTTTTTTCCCCTCTATATGTCATAAAACATTTGTAGAAACACAGTGTTTAACTGCAGGTATGGGATGGGTCAGGGAATGGAGGAACGGATCACCGTATATGCATGAGCTCCAACTGAGTGTGTGCACAGAATTGAGTCTACCCAGTTTGTTGAGAGTCTTTGCATCAAAACTATTTTCATCTGAGAAGAGAGCTAAGTTTTGACAAACGGTAAGGCAAATATTTGCAATGTGTGAAAAGCAAGGAGGAAAATACCTTATACCAGAGAGAAGAGGGAAAGCTTGGATGCTAGCCTAAAATTTGGGAGTTCTGTGTGCACTTCCTTGCTTTGACCAGGTTTTCTGTGTGGCTGTGAAATTGCTTAGGACGGGGTTTATCTCAATGAATTTAATTAGAAAAAAGTTATTTTTTCTGTCCATGCTGATCTTCAGGGATCCCTCACTAGAGGATCCCCTGAGAAGTTGACTCTTTCTCCCTGTATGGGTGGTTGAGTTTAGAGAAAGGAACGTGTTAAAAGCTTTCTGATCTGCGTGGTGAGGGGGAAACACTAGATGCTATACCTTAATGTCTCTGATTTCCCCAGAAATACAGGGTGGCCAAAAAGAAACATTCAGATCACTAAAATGTGTAGGAGACCGTCCTTTTGTGGCAAAGAATATTTCTCATCTATTGCGAGTGGATTAAGGATTGGGAAAGTGAATTGAAAACTTCCCGCACCGCACTGCAGGATCTAATTTTACTTAATGACTATGCGATAAGGAAGTATCTAACATGGTGTGGCATTTCATCCTTTCTTGTGGATTGGATCAAAGAAGAAAAACATTTCTAATCTTGCCTTTGTCCTCAACCAAGATGTTGGAAAGAAGCATTTGGAGAGGGGCAGCTGCTGAGAATGAGTCAGCAGAGAAAAGAATTATATGTCTGCTTTTAAAAAAGTGTTTGTCATGAAGCACCAGTAGTTTATTAAATGTGTTATGTCCACAACAGAGAACGAGACAGTCCCTGCCTGGTTTGTTCGGTTTTATGGTCAGGTGTGAAACTAGTTGGGTTTTTTTATCCTTGTATATCCCAAATCTCTCAGTTGCCTTCTTTCACAGGTTTTTTAATAGCTATTGGTCATTTCCATCTACATAAATCTTTGGGTCTCAAGTCAGCCTGTGATAGGACTGCCAATAGACAATTTATGCGCATTATTAAAAAAGAAGAGCAGAGTCATGCTGTGTGCCCGGCCGTGTGGGTGCCTGCCTACCAGGAATCACTACCCAGTGGTTTACAGGGACAGAAAATAGTTCCCATCCGCACCTTCTTTCTTCCCCCCCTTGTTGATCCTGATGCCCTTTCCACGTTGTCCCTAATTCTTTGGATTTCATATCCTGTTTGTTTTTTTTTTTTTCCTATTTTATTTATTCTCTCTCCAAAACTGTGCCTAAAATGCACCTTGGAAAATGGACACTTGGAAAAGCACACCGGCTTGTATGCCCACACTCTCAACTCTCTAGGGTTTTGCTGGCGGTAGCGGTGGTCAGCTTGAATCATCTTTCAAGGTTTGTCTAGCACAGAGCTTATCCAACTGGCTCTATTGCTTTTGACATAGCAGGGTCCTGCAGCTGTAGCTGCTGTGCCACAGCCTTATCATCAAAACTATTTCAGGGGAAGGCGTCTCTTGTACAAATCGGACCTTTTTGTTGCTGGTTCCTGCTGCAGCTTTGTACACAGGTAGAACAGGGCACTAAAAACGTTGGAGACCAGTGATGCTTCTGAGGCAGCCGCTCCACTTCAGAGAGGTTAAAACCCTGATCCCAAAACCACTGGGACCTCAGTTTTCCTCACAGCCACCGTTGGATCCATAACTATAATTTTAATCCGGTTTCACCAATCTAAAATGTTCCTCTCAAATGAATAAGAGACAAGAGAAAGACCCAGAGCATACCTTTTTGTCAGAGGTATCTTGACTCCTTCCACACTGCCTATCAGAGTGTACCTATATTATTTAGAAAAGCAGTTTATTTTTATGAAGAGTGTCCTCTGCGATTATTTCTATCGGTTACATGTTGTTGCAGTACAGCTGCATGGCAGTCAAGATAAAATTTGTATCAGTTCCAACTTTTAAAGTATACGACTGAAAGCAGTTTTGCAGGAAATAAAAATTATGAGGACTAGAGGGCTGAGAAGAAAAATGTTCCCATGTTATAGAATTTGGAGTTGTTTTTTCTGTTTTTCACAGGAACACAAATGCTGTCGGGAAGCAAGACGAAGCAATGCACCACGGGCAGGAGCAGCACAACGGCCTCTGGCTCTCTTCCAGACACAGCATCCAAAAAGGCAATCGCTGCTGCTACTGATGGCTCATCGGAAAAGAGAGATCCCTCCAAAGGCACCTCCAAATCCAAAGAGATCCAAGCACAAGGCATCCCGAAACCAAAAAAGTCTGTCTCCAACAGTATGTGCAATATAAAAGCTTCATCAAGAATCCTCTCAGAAGAAAATGTTCACAGGCAAATCCAGCTCCTAAAAAGTAAGGTACAAATCCTACTGTGGTTGTTAGGAATATGGTTTCAATAATAAGATGAGATCAGTCTCAAAGAAAAAAGTGAAATAATGGAAAGTCAGTCCATTTTTGTCCAGCTTTAAGTGCTGAGTATGAGTCATCTGGTGAGAGATCAATCAACTAATCTGACTGTATACATTGCTATGGTTAATAGAAAACAAGATTAAAATGAGAAAGATAGGCTTACTTTGTAAGTAGATTCAAGAAAATCTTGAAAAAACATTAAAATTGCAGAGTCAAGCAGTCCCAGTCCAACCAGGAAACACCAGAAGTGAGATTATTTTTACAACCTTGCTTTGATACCTTTCTTTCACTTCTGCAATCTATTTTTTTTTTTTTTTTTTGGATACAACAGCCTGAACTGTGGTGCACAGGTATAGCATGAACTACTTTGTTGGGAGAGATTATCATGAAGAAAAAAAAAGAAAAAAAAGTTGTAACAATTAAAAATCAACATGGTTTCAGCATGTAAAATATAATTTCTTTAGTTCAGCACCTCTTTGGATGTCTTAATTCCAACACTTATTCAAAGAGCTAAAATGGAGATGACACAAGCAGCTGTATTCACACATAAGGTATTTTCACAGAAGACAACTGAGATATACTATAGATTAATTTGGCTTCAGTATCAACAGGTTTGCGAGAAATTTACTCCAAGAATACTTTAAAAATACTATAATGGCCACAGAGCCTTTTTTCTTACAGCGTTTTTTCTTACAGATTTTTTGTAGGCAGGTAGGCAAAACTTTTTCATTACTGACTATAAAGCTACTGAATATAACACCCATTTATGATGAGAGAAGCCTATGTTCTGCTTTCAGTGCCTGAAGTTAAATCATGCCATTTCACTAACTGGAAGTGACTTAGTTTCACAAAAGTGAAGCATCCACTGAGATCTATCAAAGATAAAGTTATTAGACACCGCTGTAAACCTGGCTTATCAAGGAGTTTAATTTCATGTTCACAGGTTTCAAGTTTTTTCCCCAAATGTTAACAAGAACAGCATTAGGGAGGAAATACAGCTCAGGCTTTTATAAAGCAAATGTACCCAACACAGATCATTTTAATATTTTTTTTTAAGTACAATATAATATGTACAATATGTCATAAAGAGGAAAATATTTTAAGTTTATTGTAACCAAAAACTGAAGTAAAACAGTAATGGGCTTTATTCCCAGATATTTAGTTCTAGAAATCAAATTATTTGGCAAGGAAGAAGTACTCCAGTGTGACTTTTCAAAATAGTTCATATGGAGCTCTCCCGAAGTTCCTTTGTTATTTTGGATTAATTCTGTCCTCTAAATGAGAATCTTGTCAACTCTGACTTTTGAGCACATAGCCTCTTTTGGTCCTAATTTGTGCAGGGAGTATCAGTCATAGAGCTTTAAAGCATAATTATAAGTGTAGAAAATAATCTTTTCTTCTCAATGAAGGACTTTGTGAATTGACAGCTTTCATAATAACGTGCTATCATGCATATTAACCTTTTGTTTATTATGTTTTTCATGAAGTCTTTCCAGTGGCTAATGAATATATAGAAAAGATGGAAAGCAAACACTACAAAAAGTAGTGTTTATGAAAGTCTCAGTATGGTCAAAGAGAAATGATATGTGAATAAGGTCCATAACAACATGTTCTTTCCTACAATACGAGCAATAAATTGAAATGAACTCAAACTGCAAGTCGCAGCGTGATATCCTTTGCTTTCCACGATGCAACTGTGTTACAGAAATGTCCTGCTTTTGGGAAGCGAATACCAGCAAACGGAACTAAGCATCCGAGTGGTTTAATTATGCTTCGATCTGATGTGTGGCTTAATGTGAAAGATACTCTGGGTGTCACAGGGCAGTGAGTAGCACCTATGATTAGATTTGATCTGGTCTGCTTAATGAGGCCTATTAATAATACCTTGGCATTCTTATTTCAGAAATTGCCCTCTATGTCTAATGAGGTGGAGAACCCAATAAAAAATTAACCATGCACTCTTAATGAACTTTTAAATCTCTCGAAGGCGATTATGAATTCTGCGGTTCAAGTGACAAAATAAAGGAGCACGAGGAGGAGGACGAGCAGGAGCGAGCCAGCAAGGTAACGCTATCCACAGCTCGCTCGCCAGATGTTACTGGTGAGAAAAATGAGGCGCTCGCCCGGCCAGAAACCGGCTCCCAGCCTGAGAAAACTCCACCAGCCCCGCAGACGCTGCAGGTAAAATATCAATTTCTTGTTATGGTTGTTGCTAATACGGGGATTAATTTTTTTCATTCTTATTTTTTAATTTTTTCCTTTTTTTTCTTTTTCCTTTTTTTTTCCTTTTTTTTTTCCCTTTTTTTTTCCTTTTTTTTTCCTTTTTTTTTCATGGATGGTGTTTGCTTCCTGGGAAGTGGCCGAGGGCAGAAGTTCACATTTCCTTGGTTTTTCTCCTTTCCAATGAACTTTTGGTAGCTTGCATAAGCTGCCAAGACTTGCTTGGCTGTCTGGTTGTAAAAGCTCCCTGTTCTAAGCCCCACCTGCCATTCCTGTAGAGGAACACGGTAAAAGTTTGGGGATTTACAAATTTCCCAAAGGCACTTTTGAAATTGTACCTCGAAACTGCCAATTTCCCAAATGTGCACGACATCCAGTACCATGAGCGGCAGCCGTAGGTACGGACGTGACCCCAGGTCGATACCAAGCCCCAGCAGCAGATGTCCTTTCCTGCCTTCTCCTCCGGCACGTGTTGCAGACCAGTCTCCGCTCCTGTCTTCTGTCCTAAGACATTCCTAAATGTTGAAGCAGCCTTTGACTGGAAAGTGTTTTCTTTCTGGATCATCCATGAATAGATCCGCATGACAATCTAAATAAACAGGAAAGTTTGTGAACTGTCAGTGACAAGCTGCTTCGGCGGTGGGGTGAGACAAGGAAATCGGATAAACATCAAGAAGTTGAATTTGGATAACTTATAAAAATATGTAATTCAAAACCTTTTGGATATGTTTTCTGAAAGTTGGGTTTTTTCCAGAAATTTTCCTTTGTCTGATCTGGAAATTTCACACCAAGGCAGCTTTCTAACAGCAAAAGGAAGAAAAGACAGATAGGAAGGCAGTTTGCTACCTTTCGTACAGACGAGCAATCATTTCCGTTGATAATCTTTTACTGAACCCAGTTAGATGCGTATCGTGTTTTTTTCTTCCTTTTAATTCTTTTAAAACGAAGCGGTTTCTCTGTTTCGTTTAGGAAGCACTAGCAATCCATAAGCCTCAGTTCATCTCTCGTTCACAAGAAAGGCTGAAGAGACTTGAACACATGGTCCAGCTGAGGAAAGCCCAGCAGGGCAATGCTCCTGCGAGCAACCAAGGAGCCCTCGGTCGCAAGCTTCCCTCAACACCCACTGCAAGCAAAAAAAAGCAATACACCATTCCTCACCCGCTCAGTGGTAAGCTGAATTGTGACCAGCAACAGGTCTGTGGCTCTCTTTGAAATCTTGCCACGTGTATAGAATTTCATATATTAACTTTGTGAAAAAACATGAGATGCGCTGCTCCTGTTTCACCCCACCGACACTCCAACATCTGTCCTAATGCTCAAAGCAGAAGGTCTCTGAAGCACAGAGATGGGTGTTTTCTGTGGTCTGTGGCAGCAGAAGGAGACTTCCTTGGGGACTTTTTGTCATTGTCACGTGCAGTCGTGTTCTTCAGTGTGATGCAAGTTGCTGCTAGTCGTAGAGGTGATAGCAATAAATGGCATTTCATACCTCTCTCAGCTCACAGAAAGAGAGAATTAGGGGGACAGGTGGGGTTTGGGACAATCTCCTCAGCAGCTTCAGGTGTGGACTTGCCGCTTGACTCCTGAAGCCCTCAGCGTTGAGCTAGCTGTGAGAGAATGCTTCTCTGCCCAGCAGCTGTATGCAAGACTGCTAAATCAATGCATCTAAACTCTGCGATTTCCTAATTCAAGTTGATTAGGTTGTTTTATTACCCTAGTGGTAAACAGACTCAATATCCAGCAAGTAAAACAGTTCTTTCTGAGAAGCTCCATCACAGCTCCCTCCTAATAGCACCTCTGTAAACATTATCTAGGCGCAAGTTGTTAAACAAATTACTTCTGTTTTTCTTTTCTTTTTTTTTTTTTAATTGCCATCTGGCTGTTACTTAATTCAGTTGACTAAAGAAAAAGATTTATTTGATTGATTGGCATTCCTCTTTACATTTTGGTTTCAAATCTGTGGCTGTTTGGAGCCACATTATTCTACCGAAAAGTAAATCAATTGAAAACATTAGACAACTAAATGGGTCACCTGGAGGAAGCAGGAAAGAAAATCTTTGATGTCCTTAACATATATTTGTTTTTTGCTGCCTGGGGAATGAGATCGGGTGCAGGAAAGCTGGGCACAGTCCCCATCTCGGGGCTCTTGACATGCTTTGCATGGGAGAGCACCAACGTCTGCCGCTACATCTGTGCCGCTTGTGGTGATGTGACCGAGTCTACCTTACAGATACATAACGGGTTTTCATAGGAAGAGCTAAATAAGCATAAGTAAACAAAGTGCAAAACACGAATTATATTTTAAAGAGTCAATAAAATTCATTCACCACTTCAATTATCCACGTTAATTTACTTGGGTTCAGATCTCTTAGGGCCACACTGCCCTGCGGTTTTGGGGGCTCTGCACCAGCACCAGCAAGCCCTCCCAGCAGGCAGTGGCACAGGGCAGGGCTTTGTCATATCTCTTGGAAGAAGTGGCAAATATCTCCCCCTTTGTTTGGTCATCTTCGAAAGTCCCCCAAACCACTCTGAAAATACTTTACGAAACAAAAAAAGGAAAGGTTAAATTTATTACTCCGTAAATTATAGTTAAAGATTCATTTTTATGCTTGATTAGTGAGTAATAAAAGCATAATATTGAAATATATTCATTAATTATTCAAGTAAACTACTATTTCCCTCTTTTAGTGGCTGGTCATTAAAGATAAATTAGCCTAAAGAGAATCTTTAGTTTCCTTAACTCGTCTGCCTTCATGTAGCCACGTGTAATTTTCTGTTCGTGAGATCTTAATATTTTTATAATGACAGAAGTGTCACATGTCTGTTGGTTAAGCATAACTGTAATTAATACTGGAAATCCTAGATTCCCGATAAAGCAGAACTGTGTAGGCTGCAGTTCGGAGGGCTGTGCAGGAGTGTACTCAGCATATTTAACTTGCTCTGAGTCCTGACAATGGGTATTTTAAGACTTCACCTGGTGGATGCTACTGTGCAGAAGGATCAGTATCATTAATGAGTCCCAGAGTGGGGCATCTTTGTTGCCTACAGATGCTTCCAAACTTTTCTTTTTCCCGAACCCTTCTTGCAGAAGAGACAAGGGCTTCCCCCCCAAGGGGCTCTGGCTGCCTCCATCCTCCTGATGTCTCTGCTGATGACGCCAGGGTCACAGCCTCCTCCTGCCCTTCTGCCTGCCCCCAAAGCTGGAAGGAAGAGAAGTTATCATTTCTTGTCATCATTATTCTGCATTCTCTGGAAAAGCCATTTTAGCATGTAAAATGTGCTTTTAAAGCAAGGAAGGACATTGGCTCATGTTTTAGAAAACAGAAGTAAAATGAAATGAAAATGCAGCTGTAGTGCAGGTAGGGAGTGCAAGCACAGTTTCATTTCCTGAGATGGGAAGGGGACATCAAAATCCCAGTGATCTGAGGGTGCCATTTCACATCACAGCCTGGTGCAAGGGAGGCTGTGGGCACAAGCAGCAGCGTCACCGCCTGCTCTGTCGCTCTGCGTGGCCCATCCCTGCCCTCATATTTTTGTTGGATCTAGCAGGAGTTGCTTTTTAATTTTTTTTTTTTTTAAATTGGGATTCCCTCTTTGAGTTTTTATCAGATAAACGACTGATCCAGCTCGTCAAACAGTGTTGTGATCGGCTGAGCTGGCATGGGGCAGGCGAGAGGTAGGGTGGAGATGGTGAGGGAGGGGAGCAGCACCGCCTCCATGCCACCAGCCTCCCATTTTTAGGGGTGTAATGAGACCGCACCCTTCCCAAAGAGAGCTCCCAGGCTGCTCGTGTACCGCACCCGTGCACAGATGACACCAAAGGCTGCCTGCCAGCCAAAGCTGGCTGAGCAAAGGAAACGTGGCAGGGTTCATCCCCGACTACGTATTTCAAAGACAACTTTTCAAGTGGTAGAGAGTCTGGGATTTATGCAGGGCACAAAGTGCCCAGAAAAGGAAAAATATCCTAAGGTGTGTCTGTAGGTCCAAGCACAGAAAGTCCTGAATGCCACCCCCATTCCTGGCTATACCTTGTTGTGAGTCGGTCGTGGTCCAGGAGCACCGGTGACACCAAATTTGGGGACAGGGCCTGGTGGCTGAGGCTCAGTGTTGTGTTATCACAACCGTTGCTTTCCAGGGTACGGTCCAGCTGCCTGGGATGTGCTGGGCAGCACCAGAGGGCACAGACCATGGTGCCAGGCTGAGGGGAGACCTCATCGCGCTCTACAACTGCCTGAAGGGAGGTTGGAGCGAGGGGGGAGTTGGTCTCTTCTCCCAAGTAACAGCGACAGGACGAGAGGAAACGGCCTCAAGTTGCGCCAAGGGAGGTTTGGATTGGACATTAGGAAAAAATTCTTTCCTGCAAGAGAGGTCAGGCCTTGGCACAGGCTGCCCAGGGCAGTGGTGGAGTCCCCATCCCTGGAGGGATTTAAAAGACGTGGAGATGAGGCGCTTGGGGACATGGGTTAGTGGGCATGGGGGGGTGGGGTTGATGGTTGGACCCGATGATCTTAGAGGTCTTTTCCAACCTTGGGGATTCTATGATTCTATGTACATTCCTGTAGACATCTGGAAGCCTACGTCTGTTGCAGTCACCTATAAAGGCCAAAGCCTTTATAGACCTCAGCCGTCATTAGAAGTCGAGGCAACCGGGCAGCAAACACTTCTGTACACGCAGGGCAGTTGCTTTGCCACATCCCCATAGCCATTGTTTTTTTATTTGGAACTAGTACTACTGGTTCTCCTGTTCTCCCTACTAGTCTTAAAAAATCTCTGCTAAATGCAGCCCGCCCGCAGGTTTCTTGGTCTCCGGAAGCAGGCTGCTCTTTCACAGCAACACACGTTGAAACAACATTTGAGATTAAGAACCCAGGAGGATAAAATGATGACCTGGAAACTTGCTTAAGTACACAGCATTGTATTGATGGCACATCTAGGCGTCAGGGTGTGGTCTTGCGGTTGGTTTGTTTCAGTCTAATAGTTTCCTTCTTTCTTGTTTTTCACCTTTCCTGATGTCTTTGGGATTTGTGGAGGTAGAGGTCTTTATGGCTCTGAGGTTCATAGGGCTCACTGCCAGCACACCCTCACATTTTCCAATGGTCTTTTTTGTAAGAGCAGGTTGACTGATGAATTTAATTTCCACCGCCACGGTGACCCCAAGGATGGATTATAAGCGTATTTGTGGCTAAGCAGGAGTCGCTGTGCAACCCCGAGGTGCTCGCAGAGCCGGTCGCTGCAGCATATTTGCCGCAAGCGCTGGCAATAACTTTAGTTATCCGATTAGTTTTCCCAACACCAGAGGACGTTCCCAGTTCCCCACGTGCACATCTGTGCCCGCACAGGAGGGGGAGAAGAGGGACTTGCCCCCTCGGCTGGCAGCCTGCTCTTATGCAGGCGTAAATGGGGGTTAAACTGCAGCCCGAGGTGTTTCCCTCTGCACTTGATAAGTTTGCTGCAATTATTTCTCTCTGAAATAAGCTTGTTACATGCGCTCTGGACTTGGAGCTTTTATTTCAATAAAATAATTTTCACCCAGAAAAAAAAGCAATGACCTTCAGAGATTTTTCTCCACCTGAGATTATTCTATCAGACTAAAGTGTCTTTATTGATAATATGAAATTATTAGTTACCACGGTTTTCCAATGTTTTGACAGTGTTGTTACAACTTTAGTTTCTTGTAGGAGAAAGAAATAATTGGCATTCAACATCATTTCCATATAAATACCAACATCTGTGCAGTTTCCGTTTACCTTCTCATCCTCAAAAACCCCAAGTTGTTTACCATGTTTAATTGTAACTCATGAGCAGGATTTTACGAAATGCTGAAAGTAATCTTAGAAAAATAAAGATGTTTATCCTGCAGAAGATTTTATCGTCACAAGAGCACTTTGAAGGCAGAGAACCTGCAACTCTCACGCTAGCCTTTGTGCTGCATAATGTGCACTGCTAAATTTCGAGAGTGCTAATTAGTCCAAGATAGACTACTCTGCTGTTGACTATGTCGAACAAATTAGAGATCCCACTGTGACGAACTGAATAGAAACAATGTTCAAATAACTGGATTTAAATCTCGAAAACTGTAATGTAATTACTTCAGTGACAGGACTACCAGCTGTTTATAGGCCTTTAAATCTGCATAATGAACAGCCTTGTGATCTTAGTGTACACAAGCACTTTCAGAGGTTTAAAAAAATTTCTCAGGCACATATGGTTTTTTTCTTACCTTCCATTTTCCTCTCCTTTGAGAGGGCAGTGGTTCATTGGAAATGGCAATGTAAGTTGAACGTTACCATTCAACCCCTACCGCGATGCCTGCTGTGTTTCTCTGGATTTGTATCCAAATCCTGTATCTTTAGTAATATTTTGGAAACAAGTCTATACGTCCTCAGTCGTGCCTCTAAACCTTTCCAAAAAGCTTTACTGTAACTGCAAAAGCCTGGAGGGCAAGGATTGCTGTTTGTTTGTTTGTGTTTTCAAGGGGTTGGTTTCTTGAGAAGCTCTATGCCAGGGAGGATTTTATTTGGACTGTAGAGAGAGGAGAAGACAGCAATCAGAGAATTCGCAATAAGTGTGCAGCCAGCAAATCCTACAGCCACTAACGTGCATGCTCATGATCTTCAGACGTCATTGGTGGTTGATGAGATGTTTGCAGCCACCAGCCCGTCTCTGCTTGCGTGTGACTTCAGTTGTGGCATTTCTCGGGTTCCATTTTCCTGTCAAAATTCATAGCTAGCAGAAGTGCCACTGATCCTGCCGGCACCTGGCCACTTAGTTAAGGCAGACAGTTCTGAAGAAAGACTAAGCTGTAGTCCAGTAATTGAATTAGGACGAGGAATGACCTATTTTTATGAGATTATCATTCATCACGTTGATTAGAGCAGTGCCTATGAGTCAGCTACACACGGCAGCACATTGCAGGTCACTGGCAGTGGGTGACATGGTCCCTTGGGAGCCCGATGCTCGGACTCACTGTGACGACAGGGGAGGAGGTGATGCCGTGAATGGCATGACCAGCATGTCCCCTCCATGCCCTCATCCTTGCAAAAGGGGGAGATAGCCAGCCTCTACGCAAGGAAGGTGGCGATAAATTGGAAAATCTTCAAATATGAAGAGTTTTCTGTGTGGATGATGACAGCGTTGAAACAATGTGCCTTATAATGGGTGAGTCACGAAGTTCAGTCAACTTGCTGGGGGATAATTTCATTGGAGTCTTGAAGTAGCCAAATAGAAAACTGAATTTTTGATGATGGACTTTTTAATCCAGGAGTAAAAGTTCTGATTTCACCCATGATTAGAAATTGAAACTAAAGAAGCCAGGATTAAGAAGCTGGTGCAAATTTTACCAAAGATTAATCTTTTGATGAATTTACCAAGATCTGTCATACCTTCTTCATTAACTACTATTTTTTAAAAGAAATTTTATGCTTTTCAAGACTACAAGCTCTAATCAAATAAGAATGATTCAGGAAGGCCAGGTGAGATGCTAATTCGATTTTTTTCTAGATTAAATCCATGACTGTTCAAGTATCATTTGGACAGAGGGGACTGAAATCTCCCACATCATGCCCAAAATTTAGTATGAGAATATTTTTGTAAACCTGAAAACTTTACAGCTTTTTTAGAGATACTAGTGATGTTTTCCATTGTTAAGACTGAAACATTAAGGAGGATCAGAAGTCTCGATAACCACAGTGTAGGACAAACCTGAACAGCTGGAAAGCCCATGAACCACCTTCCTGTGGGTGCTCTTGGGTGAAGGACCGCTTCTGAGCTTCAACATTTCTCTGAGATGAGCAGAAAGTCCAGCAGTCTTACCATCAAACCTTTAACTAATGGGTTTTTGCATTTTTGTAAATAATACCAAAACCTCACCTGTTGAATGAAGCTGAAGTAATTCATTGCATGAAGTCGTTGACATACAATGTGCAAAAGTTTGGGCAGCACCCCTGGGTGTAGGCACTAGTTTATATTCTCTGGATGAATTCCCACTCAAGCGCTATGGGCTGAATGCCACCTTGACATTTATCTTAGATTCAAGGCTAATTTAGGTTTTTTAGGGGACTGTTGATTTAAAAAAGCAGTGTTTAAAAAAATCTTTTATATCTTAGCACTTCTTTGGGTGAATGGGCTTTTGGTGAATTATTTTTTCAGTGCAGTAAAAAACCAGTTTAATTAAAGAACCACCACTATCAGTGCTTTGCTTTTCAGGGACTGGCAACACATCCTCGAAGGTACATTTTAGCTCCTAACAAACTTTGAGAATTTGCATTCACGTTAGGAGAAAATATATGTATATTCTGACAGGCAGAGTTTAGCCTTTGATAAATTTTGCCACTCTTTCTTTTTTAAGTATTTCAGTGATTTAGTGGTAAATAGGAAGTCAGGGGACACTTCCAACACAACCATTTATCTGTTCTCTGTCTAAACATTTACTAACTTCTCGAGCAGGAAAGTTACTCATTCTGTCTGAGGTACAGTTCAGCGTTAATTAAAATATATTACAGTGATGATCCATTTACCTTCAATTACAACTTGCTGAAGTGGCTTCTTTCTCCCACTGTGGAGATGTCGGACCACTGTTGCACGCAGTGTTGGTGTAAATACCAGAAGCTCAGTAGTTTCATGAGGTTTGAATAAAACAGCAATGAAGTGTTTCATGCCTATCTGTCTATACTTTTTTTAACTGCGGTACATCACTGGAAATGCTGAATATCTGCTTTGAAATCCCTTCTTTTCTATCCTTCAGAATAGTTTTCTCCAAAAGTAATACAGGGCTATGAAATTTGATAAGGAACTTTGATAAAATGCAATTTAGAAGACTATCAACCTGTGGAATTGTCCACCTTATGCCCCACTTTGATCTTCACTTGGTAGGAAAGAATGTTAATTCAAGTCTTCATGATGTGTTTGGCAGGTTATTACAGCTCTGAATGTGTGCTGCTCTTCCACTTTGAATTACGTTTTCTTCTCCGTATTGAATATTAACAAATATTTAAATGTACGTATGATTTTTATTTTCTCATTTATACCAATTTTTATTTATTTTCAGTTAATTTTTTAAATTCTAATCCTAAAATCTGTCAAGGATTAGCCTTATCTCTGCTTGATGCTTGCATGTGATTTTTTTTCCTGTACATAGTGACCTGAGAGTGAGCCGAGAGATACTACATGAATGTTTACCCCTAAGTGTTAATCTTCTGACTCCAAGCTGCTTCACAAAGGGTATTTTTATAATCAAGGGAGATTTCTTTTTTTCTTGGAGGATTTTCCCCAGAGTCTCTTTTTAATCCTTCCCATCAAAGCCATGGGCACAGCCACATACATCGTTCCAGGCAGAGTCGCGGGCAGCAATGGGTCTGATGCCCTTCAAGACCATTTCTGTGCCACCAGGAGGGGATTATCCTGGAAGAACAGCCGTACGCTCCAGCACCCGCACAGCTCTCGGCCTCTGCGGTGCTTCCCAACGGCTCGAACACAGAGGCCAGCCTGTCTTAGCATCTCATAGAAAAAATTAGCTTGTCACGCTGTTTACAAGACAGGTCGCAGACCTGCAGATCCCCGGCCGGGTTTTTCATCCTTTGCACGTTCTGGTGGCTAGACACGGAGGTCTGGAAATGTTAATGTGTCATTAACAGCTTTTATTTAGGAAAAAAGGGGGGGATCCCTAAAACAATTAGTTTTGTTCCAGAAATCCTACATTTGAGAATTCCTGGAATAAAAGTTCATAAATTTGAGCGGATGTCACTCACAGGGAATCATATAAAACTCGGGCTCAGTGCTTGCCCGTCACGCTGTCTGATCGTATCGCATCTCGCGGGAAGTCCCTGACTTACTGCGTGAGGGCTTGACGCGGGTCGTGCAGGTTTCTGCTGGGCTGTTATTTCCAGTGCCCAAGGACAGGGGAACACGCAAGGAACTGGTTGTGACATCAGGGATATCGGACTGAGGACCGTGTTACCACACAGACAAAAAAACCCCAAAAGCCTGAATTTGCTGTGCCTCCTATTTCTGTTTCAGCACTGCAGAGAACCCATAGTGATGGCTTTATATGATTTCAGACTGATCCTGTGCCATTCCCCGGGTTCGAGGATGTTCTGAGCTGTCAGAATGGGGTGTGCAGCCTCCAGCAGCGAGGGACCATGCTGAGGCTGCTCTGAAGTGTGCTGGGATCCACCCTGGTCCCAGAAGATCAATAACCCTGGACCCTAATCCTTCACCAGGATCATCTGGGTCACAGGCAATTTGCTCCCTCAAGTTTCAGGGTTATTTGGACAGCGATAGCATCCAAGTGTTTATTCCTTTCAAGTTAATGAACGTAAAAACACTAATAAATAAAAGGTAAATTATATTTTCCTGGCAAATTGAGCATGTTGCTGGCATGTACTGAGGATTTAATAAGCATGGATAAGTGTAGACAGCGGCTGAATGGAGAAAAGTTTGTTCTCAGGCAGAGGAGGCTTCGCAGCCTCCCCTCCTTTCTCAATTTGTGTTTTGAAAACTGTACCAGCTCAGAATAGGAACTGCTGCAAACCTCCCTTTTATTTTTACATCAAGATACAGCGGTGATTTTAATGGACACATAGGGTTTTCCCGAGAAACGGTAATCTGAGTATGACTTTACCTCTAGGTGCAACCCCATAAGCTGCTCGGGGCTGTTTGGTTGCTGAGACATCTCCCATAAATATCCCTGAAACATTTGGTGTCTTAAACAGCGGGGAAGCAAACCTGGTGGGGAAGGGGACTTTTTTGGGGCACCGGTCGTTGGGTCTGCTCAAGGCCAGCACTGCACTGGGCAGTTCGGGAACAAATTATTCTCTGTATTTACTGCTCTGCCTTGATTATTGTACTTTGTCTCTTCAGTGAGATGCAGAAAGAGGCCAATGTGGTGCCTGCTGTGATATATATTATGTCTTCTAAACTTCTTTGGAAAATGGAAGCGCTAAAAAGTTTTATTTATACGTATGTTCTGCAAAGATACTGGCAAATACCTCTGATGTTCAGATTACTGTGACTACACAGGGCATCACACCCCTGTCCTCAGTGCCCCAGGGAAACTGCCCGGGTGTCGGCAAGGCTTTGGTCTTCCTTGTGTTCGGAGACCAGAACGGAAAACCATTTCCTTCATACACCTGAACTGGGGAGCTCAAGTTACAACTTCCCACGTTGCCTGTGTGCATCAGGACAGCAGCTCCTGCACCGCAGGAATGTTCCTTCCCCAAATCTGGATGTGTCCTGCTGTACGGAGGGGGGACCCTGCCCCTCCTCCCCACTTTTTCTTTCGTTGTCTTGGTGTAAATCTAAATAACGCAGCTGTGCCGGCAGCAGTCCTCTCCTTCCTCCTCTAACGTGGTTAGACACAGTCTCTCTCATCAAGGATCAGTTCTGATGATGTATTTACTGACTTCCCACCTCCTACAAACACCATCTCTTCCCATTCAGAAACCATTGTCGCAAGGAAGATGTTAAAATCACTTACTCCTGAGACTCACTGACTGCTAAGATCGGTAATTATTTTCCTGTGCCCAGGGAAATGCTGATTGGAATTATCACAAGTATCTTTATATTTGATCAGGAAAGAGTAATATCATTTTCCTCCTCCTAATGCTCGGCATAATTATTCACAGCCCTGCAAAACAGGTGTAAATTGAATCAGAAATGATCGTACCAGGCCAGGTTCCCAACACACATCAGCTGAGGATGCGGCCAGTATGCGCGGGTGCAGTTGCCTGCACGAACACGTGGGGAAATAGATCACTCGATATAGCAGAAACCATCGCTGCTTCTTGATCGGAATAAAGGGCCTACACAGCTCATGTGACAATGACAAAAGTCATATGCATTCAAAACAAATGAACTCTGCAGTGAAGGTGGTTGCTATGGGACTTACCCATCCTTCCCTTTCTGTAGGGCAGCTTCAGGAACAAATTCAGCTCCAGATGAAGTTGTTAAATGCCTTTGCATTGACCTGTGGAGATTTGGATCTGGCCTTAAGCCATCAAAAATGTAATCAGAAATACCATATCATGACTACATGGAACGTGACATTTAAAATTTCAGTAAATGCAGATTCCTCCAATATTAACTTTATTTTCTCTCTGCTAGATAACCTCTTCAAACCAAAGGAAAGATTCATTCCAGAGAAGGAGATGCACATGAGATCTAAAAGGTACAAATCGCTTTGGTTTAGAGTTCACTGCAAATCACTGCCACCTCACGCCTAAGGCAGCGTATTTCCACGTCATCTTCATACGCTGGAGGGTTGTTCTGTCACGCTGCTTGCCATGCTGTTGTGCAATGCTCGTGTTTTCCTTCCAGTATATCAGTTTGATACATTTGGGTCAGCCCTGCCCTTTCAGCATCCTTTTTCTAGCAGTTTCAGATGGCATGGGGTACCCATGGTGTGAAAACTAAGTCCCTGAGAGGTACCTCATGCAGGACCTTCAAAAATGTAAACAGTACAGTCACTTTGGGGTTTTTTTTCATCCTGATTATGGCACGTAGTGTGGGAATTAGAGCACATTTAGAAATGTGATGCCTGACCTTTAATTGCATTGCACTTCACGCCATCGTTTACGGCAAGGAAAGCTGCAAATGGCTACCATGCAGAATTCACCCCGTTCCTGAGTGCTCATGTGTCCCATTTCTCTTCTCCAAAATACAATCTCCTGGCTGAGTGCAAGGCAAAACAAGTTGCTTCAAGAACTCACTATTGCAAAATAGCAGGAGGAAAAATCAGAACTAATGGGCATTGTATGGATACAAATACATATGCTGTGAAGGAAGGTCCGATTTTCATTTCAAACCCCTGGGAATTTTATCATTGATTTCAATGGAAAAAGATTAGATCAGAAGTCACCTTTTTGAGGGCAACTCCCATTATTTTTACAATGGACAGATTATGTTCTCCTTGGTAAAAAGAGTTCCTAATGACAGTGAAAAAATGTTTAACAGTCTACAGTCTTATAATGATGGTTTTCTTATATTTTAGAAAAATACTTGAAAATAATTGCTTGGTATTAATTTTGTGACATAACTAAAAAAAGCATGCAGGCCAGTTTCTGGTTTGAATTATGTTGCTATAAATTGAAACCAACTCCACTGAGCTCATTAGAAGCTACTCTGGAATTATGCTGCTGCATCGAGATAACCTGATCCCGTCTCTTTCTTTAGTTTTTAGTCCAAAATTAGAAGTGTTTTTCAACAAGTCAGATTTTATATAAAAACATTATTGTTAATAATTTATAATTCCCACGCCATAAATCTAATTCAAGTACTTAGAGATGCCCATTAATGACAAGTATTGCATTGAAGGCAAACATTTCCTATAGGCGAAACAAATTATGTGTGAGTCCCGGGGATGACGCGTGAAGTTAACTTTCTAAACTCATTCCAGGATTTATGACAATTTACCTGAAGTAAAAAAGAAACAGGAAGAAAAACAGAAACGCATCATCATCCAGAGTAACAGACTGCGTGTTGAGATCTTTAAAAAGGTAAGGATTTAGTGTGCCAAGTATAGTTTGATATCCCTTCTTTACCGGTGAAAGGCATCCATAGAGGCAGCACCTGCCTGGAGAGCCTGCGCTAACCATGTGCAAACCCTGAGAGCAAAGGACGGTTTTTAAATCTTGTCCTAACCTTGGGGTTAGGCACTTCTTTAAACTTGAACTAACAGCTGAACCTTGTGTTGGAATAAGCACCCAAGACTTTTTTTTTTTAAAAAAGGAGTAATTACTTAGTTGCGGTAGAAAGTTGCGTTAGCGCAGTTAATCCCGGAGCAGATCTGAGGCATTCCCGGGTAATCCTGCTCCGCGCTGCACACACGTACCAGTTTTTCCTTGTTTAAGTAAGTGCACTGTTCCTCCATGTAATTACAACCTTTCTGTCCAAGATGGAAAAGCTTCCAGTGTTTGGTATTTTTTTGAACTAGGTAGCCAGTAGATTTGAGGTCTGAGAATGCCGATACCATCTCACCTACAGTATCACTGAAGATTTCTACAGTTATAGCCACCTCATGTGTTTTAATGGTATTTTAAGGCTGTTTTGTGGGTTTTTTTTCCTAGCAATTGCTGGACCAGCTCCTTCAAAGAAACACAGAGTGACAAAGGATTCACTTGCCCATCATCCTAACTGGATCTTGAATGCCTTTGACTGCTAGATAAGCCATAAAATTTACTGTTATCTCAATTACCTGGAGGTATTTTTCTTATCTTCGGCTCTTTATATAAAGAAAGGTCATTTATATTTCAATTGAAATTTTAAGGCAACTTTCAAGTAATCAAAAACAGTCTAAAAGGGAACACAGCTATTTCAGAGCATCACCTTTTGGTCAGTTTACTCAGAGGAAATAATTTTAAGAATTTTTAATGCAAATACTGAATTACGGTGGTATTATTTATCTTAATCTTTTAAAAAGTATACGTCTCTGTAGCAATCGAACTAGGTTTATAAGACCTGGAAAAATTATTTCTCTGAAGTATTCTATTAATTGATTTCCTGTGAGTTAAATCCTTGCAGTAAAGAAAAATGAATATCATTATTTGTTATGTTTAGAAACTAGCTGAAATAGCATTACCACATAATCATAGCAGCAGCAGTTTCACATTAATACTTAACATACCAAAAGGGACCAATATTTTAGCTCTCTGAAGAACTCTATTCCTGTTTATATAGTGAATCTACATAGCAAGCTTACCTGTTAAAGAGCAATATTTAAAAATTTGATTATAACACTGTTTTTCATGTTTTTCACTGTAATATATATTTTACTCCACTTCTGTGACCATTAAGTATTTATAGAAATGGCATATTAAGAAGTGGTGCCAAGAAGTATGTTTGCATCAAAACTGCAGAACTAAAACCATCTGTAATGTTTCCTCCAAAAATATTTAAATCTTTATTTGTACATTTTGGAAGTAAAAACAACCAGCTTACAAACCAATGGAGTTTATTTATGGAATAAAATATGAATATAATATTGATCCAACTGCTATGTTTTTATTTGGTACTGTTAAATATAACACAATTATTGAAACTGCTTGAGAAGTCACGCCTTTGTATGCCACAAATCCTATGGTAAAAAATATTGCCCATAAAAATCACTGCAAGTGTTAACCTCTGTTGCACGAACACTCAGTTGAGTGTGTTTGAATGAGGCTGGAATTTGGCCTTTCGTACCTATACTTTGTTTTTCTAATCTAGCCTCGATGTAAGGTCAGGTTTTTTGGAAGAGGGATGTTTGTGAGCTGGGCTTTGGCCACTGAGATAGCCTCCAGCTGTGTGACCTGCGCTGGACACGAGGAACCGAGCTATATTTTGTGCTCTGACTATCTCTATTAGACTACTTTGCCTCCTTCTGTTTCAGCTTTCCAGTTTGTAAAGCAGGATTAGTGATGTTAATTTTTGCTTGCAGAGAAGATAGAGATTTATTGAACAAATATATGGCATTCCAGATAGGTGTTTCTAAAAACTCGTCAATTAGTTCAATACATTTTGAGAGGGCATGTAAGGTAAGGTAATGCTGGCTGTGAGGAAGAAACTGCCAGGGTTCTTCCCCCAAAAAAGTCGTCTTAACCAAGCAAGTAATGCTGTACTGGGAACTGAAGTCAGGGCTGGACCACACATAGCTCCAAGTAGAACTTGTAAAAGGGACTGCAAGGAGCATCCTCCAAGCTTCGCAGCTCAGCTGCGTGGTAGATCTGCTCTCCTGTGGGTTCATTGATCCCTCTTGCTGCTCTCCAGGAAAAACATGTGGCCTGCCTCAAACAGGAGGGCCTTTCTCTCTCTGGTGGACTTCTGGGTCTCCACCACAGAGTGATAAATTATAGCTGTAAACACACCCACACACACGGTCTCCTAGACTGAATCTGAAGGATTATCTTTCAAGCTTTCTTCCAGTTGCTCACTGCAACTAGAGATATTTCCTATAGAAGTCAGTGCCAAAATCCCCTTTGATTTCAGTAGGAACCTAGCATTTCCCCCCCTTGGTTCCTTAGTCTCTAGTTTCTTGACTTCAGAGAAATGCAGCTTTGGTTCATCAAGTTCATACCCTTCAGGAGAATTATTTCCTGCACGCATCCATAGAGAAATACTATATACATTTAAGCCTGCTTTACTGTATACATTTAAGCCTGCTTGTAGTCTTACCCTAGAGCCACAGCAAGAGATTTTGGTATGGAGGCAAGGCATTTGGTATTTGATGTCCGTGGGGATCTGGATGGATTGCAGAGAAGCACACAGCGAGATACTCACAGCCTGGGTCAGGGATGTCCCCCGGTGTGGGACTGACACCTGGTGCCACCAGAAGAGCCCCAAAACTTTTCCCACTTCTTCTCTGGAAGAGCAGAAGAGCCAGAGCCTTCCTTGTTAGGAGAGAAAGAGTATTTTACATTGAAGTCAGACATTTGTCCTGCAGGATGCCCAGGAACTAAAGGGAGATGGCTTAACGTAACTGCCACAATATATCCCTCCTCCATGCCCATACAATTTTATATGCACATGTAAATGTATGTAAATATATATGCATATTTGACATACTTCTCACTGTCTGGCTGAGAATATCAAACAGAAGAGCTGATCCTCCTTAGAAATCACAGCACCCAGGTCCTCGTGAGGAAACGAATCACGTCAGCAAGTGGGATGAACGGCCTGGGGTTGGTGTGACATGGCTCAGCCTGGTTCCTGCTCCTCGGCACCCGCGTTGGCATGCTGACCAGGGCAGGACGCTTCTCAACTGACCTGGTTGCCTCTCGTTTCTGCTGACCATCCTTGGAGACAGGGTCCCGCACCGGCCTGCTGCAGCCTCACCTCCCCCGGCTCGGGAGTAACTGCTCCTTCTCTCAGACTTAAAGCCGGTGCACAATTCACAAAATCTTTTGGCTTTGTAGAAGGGTTATTTCCAAATGTTTTTATTTTCTCTAAATGTAGTTTTCAAATTCTGTAGGACAAATATGTGGCAATTTGAGGTCGAAATTCTCTTGTATAAATAAGCTTGGGAGTATATGTTGTGAGGAAAATGCGTAATGCAAATGACTGTCTGGGAATGTTTTATACGATATGAAACTTTTGCTTCAGAAAACCAAAAATGATCTCTTTTGCAAACCTAATTTCTCTTTCTGGGCCTCAGAAAAGAAGGTATCTGGTAATGTATCCAGCAAACAATTCTGACATTCATTTCAGCTCTACAATCCAGTCATTGTAATAGAAAATAGACTGTACAGGAAAATGTTACTTCAGGAAAACATGAGCCTCACAGGCTCAGCCCTATCAAGCAGACATCAACTTAATGAAGTTTAGAGTTAGGAAAAAAACTGGCGTAATTTCACTTTGGACTTGCAGGCGTTTCAAAGTAAAGAGTACATTTGCCCTCGGATAGTACTCGACACAGAAAACTCCCCAGCCTAAATTGGAGATCACCCACACTTGTCAAATACTGGAATTTTCCTTCTTGTTGGGTGCTGTTTGAGTTCAGCTTCTCCAGCAGTTGGCCCATGCCCTCTGTCTTCAGGAGGAACACATTTTCCTGCTGGTACAACTACACAAGGATTAACATCTCTGGTAATAGGCATTGCCATTTGTTCCCCATCTCCCCCATCGGGTCATCTCTTTTCACACTGCCCATTTGTACGTGCCTGCAGAACAGTATTTAATAACGAATGGTGGTTGGGGTGAGATGTTGAGATGGTTTGGGGGTGTTTTGAGCCTACGTAGGCTTGCCAACACATTGACTTGGTGTTCTCCTTCCGACCAGAAAGCCTCTTGGTAGGGTTGAGGTTTTGCATTATTCAAAATGGAGCCCACACGGGGAACGCACAGTGGTTTAGGTGTGCAAGACATGGTGTTTGTTTGCTTGCTGGCATCATTAATTTCATCTGACAGAAACACCTGATTAAGGGTAGAAAGTCATTGCAACATAAAGCACTGAGGGTTACAGTATTCTGGGGATTTGTTTTAAACCCAAATATTCTCCTGTGTATGTGTATGCAAGTCATTAGTTACTTCTCCAAGTTTACTCAGCTGGTTAGATAGATGAGGAGACTGTCTGGGTAAGAGTTTTTAGGAGTTTTGTTGTTGAGTATTTGGGATTGGTGACGTTAGTGTATTGTTTTCTGTGAGAGAGCTGATTCACAAGGAAAACAATACAGAAAAGCAGAGATAAAGTTTCTGGCAGCTCTCTCCAGAGGAAACCATGCCCTGATACATCCACCGCAGTAACAGTTCCATGGCTAAAAATACCCCAGCTTGCCTCGTCCGTAGAGATGTTTGCCCCTTTGACTTCAGGGAAAAAATGCCTGTGTGCTTTGATGGGTGGGTAATTATCTTTCCAGGAGCATTGACTGGCCACTTGTTCACTGACGGAGCAGATCACTACACAGGGTTGTCCCACAGGGTCATATTTCATCAAGCACCATGACTTAAGCCTGTGTAGTTTATTACTGGGTTTGCTTCTTGCCGAGCTGGGTTACGGCCGGCCGGATGCCTGTGAGATGCTCTCACTGTGCTCCCCGGCTGTCGTGGCCACAGGTCAGCATGGGGCAATGGGGGGTTGAGAAGTCGCACCCCCCGCTGAGACCATTCCCAATCTGCACTCTTCTGAATAAAAGGTGATTAGAAAGCAGTGGCACAAACTAAAATGCAAGGACACCTGAGCATAAAAACGGATTAGAATAAAGGAAGATATTGAAAATCTTTCAAATATACTGTAGGCAGAGAAGCTCATTGTATGTATGAAACTATTTATTAAGCTTTGATTTAACTATGCATCTACTGATATCACAATCACAAAAATCCTTGCCCAAAATCCTTATTCAGAGAGAGGAGCCTGTGTTGCTCTTTGAGTGGTGCTAGTCTGCCTGTTGATAATGGTGTACCAGTGTGCTGGCTCTGGAAGTGAAACTTGTTTTCCAGCTGAACTACCTGGAGGTGTTTTGGGAGGTTACGATTTTCTCTCTTGCAATGTCTGTTTAGCTATGACAAAACTGTTGAAAGAAGCATGCCATGTGAAAACACATTTCTATGTTGAAAGTAAAAAGCATTCTCTTTTTTAAGTCAAGCATCTCACTTTTCTTAGTTCTCCTTGGCTCCATACCAAAGCTGTAGCAGGCAGAATTACTTAATATCCAGCTTAGATGACCCACAGAATAAGATAATGAGGTGTATCGTCTCCCTACCAGCTGCAGAGTGATTAAAAACAAAAAGAAAAAAAAAGAAACTGCACAAATGTGCTCATGGTACACACAGTTGCATAAAGTTAGTAAATAGGGAAAGTGCAATGAACGGCTTGAGGTTTGTGTTGCATAGACGGGAATATGAAAAAGAGCCCCTAATTGCAGAGATCTCTTCTTTTTTTTTTTTAGAAACTGGTCCTAGTGATGTATTTTTAGACTTCATGTTTTAAATGCTTTTATCTTCTATAGTATTTTACAATGTCTAGACTTTAGTTAATATATAATTATAGGAAGATCCTTATGCAAACACCTATCACATGTAGGCAGCTCCGTGGGTTACTGCAGGTCTGCAACTGGCTTGAGAAATTGCCAGTAGAAAATGGCAACGACCCTTTTGAAACCATTTGAGCTTCATCTTCTCGCTTGGGCCATCTGTTAGTACACCAGGTAATGTGCTCTTGCAGCTCTTGAAGTTGTGCTTGAAGTATGGGGAGGCTTCCATTTTTATTTCATGTTTCTGTGCTTTTTTAGAACATTTTTCCCCCTGAAGTAAGTGAGCACTTTGTATTCTCTTCTGGGGTGATGTGGGGAAAGTTAATAAAGATCGTGACCAAAGGGTGGGTGTGGGAATGGTGTCTGGTCTGAACTTGGACTGATCAGATTACCTGATAATGGTGTCTGAAAGAAACGTCCCTCAGCAATCATTTTAATGAATTGTAATATATAACTGTGGCCAGGGAGTTAAAAAAAAACCCACATTCAGGACAGAAGTTTGTTTTTGTAACTGGGTTGTCCTCTGAAATTGTGTCACTGCAGAAGGAGGCAGGGAGCTGGGCTAGAGACGGACACGTGCCATGATTTGGGGGAGAAATGATGAGGAAAGGACAATGCTCTTCTCTACAGATAAATAACGGGCTGGATGCACGGCGCAGCCGCCCGAGGACCGCCCAGCCAGGGCGGCTGGACGCGTGGCCCTCAATGACAATAACGCAGAGTATTTTGAATATCCCCCCAACGACAGCAGTGTGGTCTTCTACAGCATTGCAGTGATGTCAGGGAAAGGGAATTACCACTCTATTCTACACGGACGATTTATGGAGAACTAAACCAGTGCTTAAATATTATATCCACATTAGTTCTTCGTGACTAATGTTGTTACAATGAATACCAGAGGAATTAGTAATGAATACCCACTTACTGTAAAGTGTCGCCAAATATATACTTAACTTGTACTGCTACTGGGAGCACATATATAATTTTTGTGTTTATTATTATGTAAAAGTACAACTTTGAGGGTTCATTGGTCTAAATTTAATTATGTAATGGCATAAGTTAAACTGCATGAAAGATATATAATTATGGCCTGACTGTTCTATCTAATACTATTAGCTGATGTTACAAACCCAACATTTTACTTCTATTTGTTTTAGTTTTGAGAGGTTTCACTTGCTGTGTTTGTGACCCAAAGCAAATGAAAGTTTTGCAACAGAATCTAACAATCAGAAAATGCTTATAATAAAAGAAGCTCTGTTCCATTCTTCCTTTTCATAAATAATATGAGATTAAGACCTAATTGATTTCATTCTCCCGTGATGTATACCAGAGCACAGTTTAATGATTTCTCTCAAATTTCCCATTAGGAATATTTATTTTTCTTTAAAACACCCAAAAATATGCTGTCCTCCTAATTTACTGTCCCAGAGTTTATGATGATGGATGTTGCATTGTTTTGTGGTTTACAGAGGGCTAGACAGGAATGTTAAAAATATATGACTTCATAATTTTTAGTCTGAGTTGAACACTGTCCTCTTGTGAGACATGTAAAATTTTGTGGGTTTTTTTCTTTCTTTTGTTTTCAGGGAGACAGTGAAATCTGTAGCAACAGATCAAAGTGCTTATTCTCAATGTCTGAGAAGTAAAAAAAAACCCACCATATTAAGGGGTTATTTGTCATATTTAAAGGGATTTTAGCACAGGAAACCTTCCTGCCATGCTCTCAGAAATGTCCTATCTGATATAAAGATCCTGCTGGAGAATCATCACTTCTCAGAATGAGTACTGAAATTAGTGGGAAAGCTTAAAATGCTGTTTCTTCCACCATGGAAAAATAAGAATCTATTCACGTGGTCTGAAAAATAAGGAGCTATTCCGGTCCTCAGGGAGAGGATACGGGATGTCCAGAACATAGGCCCAAATTACTCTGGTTTGGATGTTTGCAGGATTTTTCTGTGGCAGACTGTTGGGCAGAAAAACCTTGGTGCTTCTTTCTACGTGGCAGAATTTCCTTCTCACTACGGCAAAGAGGGGTTGATCAACAGCAGAGCACCAAATGGGAAGAGAGCGCGACCTTTATTTTTTATTTACTTTGCAGAATATTACCTGCTGTCTGGCAGCGTTGCCCAGGCTGGTTGTGCCACGGGTCCTCGCTGCGCACTGCGAGGGCGAGCGGGGCTCATCCGTTACTGCAATAAGTTGGAGTAAGAAAATGGCAGCACCTGAACGAAAAGTGGAGTTTTAGGGCTGTGCGGGCAAGATTGTTTAGTTATTTATTTATGATCTATGAAAATAAGCATTTGGTCATGTGTTACTACAACAGAAGTTTAGCTAGAGTGGTTTTTTTCCTCTTCCTAGAGAAAGAGTGGAAGAGGAAAATGTCAATGGTGAATTCGGTGTGGGGTGAACCCTACGTCCCCCGGGATGCTGAGACCGTCGGGTCAGGGTGCTGGGGGCCGTGGGGGGTGCCCATGGACAAGGTGGGGAGGGTGCCCCAAGGGAGGTTCGGCTGCGGGGTGGGGGTACGGGAGGCTCATCTGCCGGTGGTGGCTGCGCCCGTGGAAAGCCCTGTGTTTGCATGACCGAGGGTTTATGCTACAGGAAAAGAATGTAACTAGGGACTGTGTGAGGTTTGGGTTTTTGTGTTTTAACTGCTGAAGAATTTAGGGGGTTGCTGTTGTTGTTGTTAAGGTCCTGTATCCTTGGAGCGGTGGGTTTCTTTGTTTGCTCTTGCTTGAGCTCCTCTTGGCTTTTTCACCCTTGGCCCTGTTACAGCAGCCTGCAACAGTCTCTGTGTAGTTTCCCTATAAAGTAGTATATAGAGCTTAATCAGCATTAAAGCACAGCTTACTCCCCTGCTTTGTTAGAGGAAAGGAGCTGTTTTCCAAAATGATGTTGCAGTGGAGGGGTGGGATGAACGGGGCAGAGCGGGCAGGGGAGAGGAACGTGATGAGCATGTACCACTCACCCCCAGCCCTGCTAGCCTTCTCCCAGGTAGAAATGTTCTCCAAACACAGCTTAACGGAAGGGGTTTGCGCCCTCAGATTACATTTTAACCCTGAGACAGACTAAAAATACTGCATCTCATTCATTAAATGTATAAATAACTTCAGGATGGCTGTGTCAATTTTACTTATATTTGAATATGATGTTATAACGCTTTATCATTCAAACAAGGTAGGGGTTGGTTTAGTTTCTTCTCTATCAAAAAAAAAAAAAGGTATCTAGAAGCATTTTAGTTTTGGGTTCTGCAATCCATGATAAAATTAATTCAGTATTATATCCTGTCGATTGGCTGTAGCGGTTCAAGGTTCTCTACAAGCACAAAGGACCGTGTTACTTCAAATAGCTCCCAGATGGGTCTCAGAAAGAAACAGTCTCCACTCAGGAAAACCCCAAATTTATAAGCGTGTCCTTTGCATGTGTGCAACAAGGGAGAAACTGAGTAAATCCTTGGTTCGCAAAGTCAGAAGTCTACCCCTGTAATTAAACTGAGCTCTGATGAAACTCATGGGGCACCAACTGAATTCGATGTTATGGTACCTTTAGGACAGGAAGAGAAAAAGGTCATAACCAAAGTAGGGAGCTGCAAGGGGGGTGGAGGGGAAGGTATGAATATATTTATTGCTAACAGAAAGGTAAGATTACTGACCTTGCATTGCATTTCATGGGCTTAATGACTTGGTTCAGACACACTGTGCTGCTCCGGTAAAGATACGGAGGGTGGAAACTTGCCCTAGTAGACTAGGAAATCTATAGAATGCAACTTCTCTCAAGTATGTGCAGTAAACAATATTTACAGCCAGTATTTTATTTCAGTGTGCAGAGCTGATGGATGCTATTCTCAGGAGCATGCTATTTTATGTCTGAATGTCGTGACAGAGGTCTGTGGCTAAAGGTTTATGCTATATCTATGCCTGTTAATTATAGAGGACTGTAATCTGCCACTGCAGTCACAATTCAGCAGGATCTTGATTTTGCAGAGAGTTAATGAAGTGAGGGAGGACTGGAGACACAAAGTCTCAGCAGCTGGCTAGGGGACACACAGATTTCAAAGGGAAAAGCTTTTTTGTTTTGTTTTGTTTACTCTAAGAAGCAAAAACTTCAGCCTGGAGGCCCCAAAACTGTAGATCCCTGTAGCTAAGCCCAGACAAGTCTTCATGAATTTTGGCACATATGGGAATAAAAGGACTTGGATTTCTGGATAATACTCGATGCTGTGATTACAATGAGGTTTCCTGGATGTCCAAAAGGAGATCACAGCTGATCTGGGAAGATGTGAACGCAGTGTTACAGAGGTGCTTTCTTCCAACCAGAACCTCTTCTCTTGAAATTCTTCACCTATCTGAGGTGGTTTATTCTCTGTTTAACTCAGGCTGTAATGCGGGGATGCAATTCCTGCTCTAGCAGAGGAGGGTAGCAGACATAGTTTTCCTTTTCCTTTTCCTTTTCCTTTTCCTTTTCCTTTTCCTTTTCCTTTTCCTTTTCCTTTTCCCTTTCCTTTTCCTTTTCTTGTACTCTGTATCCTACAGCATATCATAATCCACCTCCCAAGTGCCATATAGTTTGTTACAGTGCCTTCCATCTACTGTCATGAAAGCATACAGTATTTTAGTCTGGAGGTTTTAAACTCAGTATATGTTCTGTCTGCTCCTTTTTTTTTTTTTTTTTTATGTCTCCTTTAGTCACTAATTCCGTCTTAAAAAACCTCTTCTTTTTTAACAANTATGTGCAGTAAACAATATTTACAGCCAGTATTTTATTTCAGTGTGCAGAGCTGATGGATGCTATTCTCAGGAGCATGCTATTTTATGTCTGAATGTCGTGACAGAGGTCTGTGGCTAAAGGTTTATGCTATATCTATGCCTGTTAATTATAGAGGACTGTAATCTGCCACTGCAGTCACAATTCAGCAGGATCTTGATTTTGCAGAGAGTTAATGAAGTGAGGGAGGACTGGAGACACAAAGTCTCAGCAGCTGGCTAGGGGACACACAGATTTCAAAGGGAAAAGCTTTTTTGTTTTGTTTTGTTTACTCTAAGAAGCAAAAACTTCAGCCTGGAGGCCCCAAAACTGTAGATCCCTGTAGCTAAGCCCAGACAAGTCTTCATGAATTTTGGCACATATGGGAATAAAAGGACTTGGATTTCTGGATAATACTCGATGCTGTGATTACAATGAGGTTTCCTGGATGTCCAAAAGGAGATCACAGCTGATCTGGGAAGATGTGAACGCAGTGTTACAGAGGTGCTTTCTTCCAACCAGAACCTCTTCTCTTGAAATTCTTCACCTATCTGAGGTGGTTTATTCTCTGTTTAACTCAGGCTGTAATGCGGGGATGCAATTCCTGCTCTAGCAGAGGAGGGTAGCAGACATAGCTTTCCTTTTCCTTTTCCTTTTCCTTTTCCTTTTCCTTTTCCTTTTCTTGTACTCTGTATCCTACAGCATATCATAATCCACCTCCCAAGTGCCATATAGTTTGTTACAGTGCCTTCCATCTACTGTCATGAAAGCATACAGTATTTTAGTCTGGAGGTTTTAAACTCAGTATATGTTCTGTCTGCTCCTTTTTTTTTTTTTTTATGTTGTCTCCATTAGTCACTAATTCCGTCTTAAAACTCCTCTTCTTTAACCAAGGGGAAACTAATGGAAGTTGATATTTCCCTCAGTGCATCCTCCTTCTTTCTGGTGTCTGTACTAACCCATATGTTATGCTTGTTTCCCGGTAAGTTATTCCACACTACTCTCTTCCATATTGCTCTCTTCTGAATTGACCTTTTCAGTGCCATGTGAGCTAAAGCTCCTGCATGAATTAGTAATTTGATAACCAGAGTCCAAGCCAACTGCCTGCATACAGTCAAATATTAACTGTTAAAAATCACAAATGCTCTTCACATCAAATGACTTTCATATGTAAATGCAAGCCAAAAGTTAAGCTACTTCAACTTGACCTATTAAAGTGACACAAGTCCGAGGCAGGTATGAGAGCTGGAGAGAAAAGGATGCGTAGCTGTAGCCCTGCTTCGTGAATGACAAGAGGTAACGATTAATGCAGGGGACATTCCTGAGCACCCTGTAAGCGTTACCAATTCTCACAGTGTCCTGCTGAAAAAGGCGTGTTAAAAGTTTCCAAACCACGTCGAGGGGAAGTGGAGCGATGCAGTTGAAAGACATGCCTGAAGAGGGGTCCTGATGGGATCTGAGATCCTTGTCGCTTCATTCCCTGGTCTTTCCTCTAGCCACAGGTGACCCACAGCCGCAGGGTGAGATATTTCACCCACACGCCTCAAAGTACAGAGAGGCTACAGCAGTGGGATCTGTGCTTTTCGGTTTGCAGCGAGTGGCTGGCTTGCTTTTCCCACACAGCAAGAAGCTGAGTGCAAACAAAGCTACCAGCATATGCCACCCTCTGTCTATAGTAATAGAGAAGAAAGAGCAATGTGTTAGGTTTTCCTCTCCCAAAGAGATAAAAATAAAGAGCAAAAAGACTATTTAGCTGTTCATATGCTGTCGCTATTGCAGGGTAGCTCTAAACTAGGATAGAGTGGAGTGCATGCTTTGGAAAGAAAAGCTACTCGTGGTTGAAGTAAAGAAAAACTAAATACATAGAGTAAGGAAGATAAGGAGAACAAAAATGAGTGCGGGGAAAAAAAGCATAAAGAAGCAGTAGTAAAAGACACAAAGGTAAAGAAAGCAGTGAGACACCTCCACACAACACACTCCCCCCATTCCTCTTCCCCTGACAGTGCTAAAGAACAAAGCTGGGAAGGATGGATGGAGAGGCATCGCCCCCGGGAATAACCTGGAGAATCGGGATTGTGGCCCCCTTTGAAGCAGCCACACAACCTGGATGCAATTTTCATTTCCTGCAGGGAAACTCAGCCTTGTTCTTCTGAAGTGGATAAACCAAGCCTTGTAAAACTAATTGTGGGAGGTGGTTTGACACAAGAAATTAAAAGTCAAGGTCTGGCCTCTCTTATGCACATAGTAGGGAAGCAGGGGCACTTCAGATTAACTTCCCTTTTCCTTGAGGGTTGTTGTTTTTTTTCCCAAAAGAGTTTTGAAACTGCTGTGACATTGTACTGTTGTTCTCCAGAGCCAGAGGTAACTGTAATTCAGTAGCATTCCTACATGGATGTTGTTAATAAAATATTTGGGGCTCTTTTGTGACAAACCAACAATTTACCAATTTACCATCAATTTACCAACTTCAAGCCCATAAAATTAGTGTGGTAAAACACCAGTATTCCTTCTGGTTAAGTTTTGGGGAGGAGGAGGAACTCTGGTAATATCTAGTTCATTCAAGCTGGTGAATGACCAAGATAAAATTGGCTCTATGTTCTCCGTTAGCAAATATTGTTACTCAAAATAAAAATACTACCATTTAAGTGAAAAGCCACGTGGGATTACCAAAAATACCTTCAAAGAATAAAAATGTCTACATGGCTTTTATGATGGCCTTCCACAAACAAATCGTGTTTTAATTTTAACATTTTTAACCAATGTGCTGTGTGGAGCACGTGTCTCCTTACTGAGATTGTTGATAGAGTTCATTAGTTTATATTTTATACCATGAAATGTGGCTGACTATAGCGGTTAAAATGTAATTGATAATGGGTGAGTAGTGAAAACTTAGCATTTGGATATTTAAAGCTATGTATAGGATAATCCCTGACTGCTCGCAAGGATAGGGGTTTCCTGGGAAGGGGCATGATGAAGAAAATGTGTGCTGCTGAGGTGAGACTTGAGGGGTAAATGTAGAGAGAATTCAAAATTCAGAGCAATTGGAGGTGAGTCCATGGGTCTAGTTTTGGGTGGAGAGCTAAGGGGAGAAAATGTACTTTTTAACTGTGAAGAAAAGCAGCTAAGAGGCCTTTCTGCGTATGCTTCATGATTCCAGCTCTTTTCCAGGTTTATTTGCACTGAGATGACCTGACGTTACCACCGTTATCCTGGGGATGTGACTGTCCCCGGGGCAGTTCAGAGATGCTCTCAACCGCAAGAAGCACGCACGGTGCAGGGCTCCGGCTTGGGAACCGCAGCGTTTTGCACCCATTGAGTTTCTGCTGGCTCATTTATCCTCTGAGCTGGGGAAAGGCATAGTCCGGATCATCGTGAATAGCTACCAACCTCTGCTCCAGAACAGACCCAAATCCATGGTTCCAAAATCAATTTTTTAAGTGGGATTGCATGGCTGTTGTGCCTTCTGATGTACAGACACACACGAGGCCAGTTTTGCCAACTGTTTCAGGCACAAGGAACATGGGACCAATCTGCAGAGTTAAGTGTCAACATCCAAACAGTGAGATTTGGGAAGAATCTTAATAAATTAAAAATAAAACTGCACAGTAAAATTTTGTGAGGATTTACAGGATTAGGATCTTTCTTTCTACTGCTCTACAGCATTCTGCACAACATGTGGGCATTACATGTATTTTGGTGGTACGTTAAGGAATAGATAATCTGTATTTGGTTATTCTCCCAGACAGTCAGTAATAATAATTTGAATGAGGAAGATTTTAAAAAATGCATCTGGCAGCTCTGTGGGTGTGTTGTTTTATTTTTTTTTCCTTTAAAAAAAAAAAACCCAATATAAAATAAGTCGGAGGCACCAGAAACAACTCCGAAAGAATTATGAAACCAATAAATAATCCCTGAGCTTTAACGTATGCAGATGACTTTCCAGAGGAAGCAGCCAGGGCTGCGTGTGCAGCAGAAACGGGGAAACCTTGGCAGCGGGGGGGTTGCGAGCCGCTGCGGGGGCCGGGGGGACCCCAGAGCCCCCCGGTCCCGCGCGGTGCTCGGCGCTGCCTGCGCGGCGGCGGGCGGTAGGACCCCGCGGAGGGGCGGCCGCGGAGCTCATTTGTTCCATGGGAAGGAGCGCGGTGAGCGCAAGCCAGCACGGACAGGCTGCTCATTTATTGCAACGGTCAACAGAATTTTCCTTGCCAAAAAAAAAAAAAAAAAAAAA